>APFE030467225.1:37555-57966 GCA_000404065.3 Pinus taeda | reverse complement strand
ATTCAGACAATTCACCTGTGTCTCACCCACTGCAATACATTCATGCTTCATTCCTTCATGACCACCACTCTGAACCCTATATCGTCAGTTTGTTTTCACCTCCAAAATCATTTACTTCATTCCATGTCGTTGATGTGGGATTCATTAAGTCCCTCCTGCGACGGGAAACTTCTTGTCGAAATCAGCTCATTATCCAAGAAGCTGACTTAGGAACACCCCTTTCAATACTTTGAAACTTGCATGCCTCAATGGCAAGTTTCTCACTTTCGGCCACAGGTTTACATCAATGGCCTTCGACCGAAAGATTTTACGTGGTGTTCGATGCCAAGTCCCTTTTCACACCACGTGAATTGTACTTTAGTACCTTGAGGGTCATTGTCATTATTGGTGATTCCTCTCGCACCTGTTAATAACTTACATAATTGGCTGGTAATTAGGCGATGTCTTTCCTTGTTCGACTCTAGAACATTTTTCACATGGATCTACTTGTACTCCGAGTGAAGATTGAACGAGTTTTGAAGACCCCAGATCTAGTTTCATCCATCTGGGCTGCGAAATATTAAGGAATATAAAAACATCCAGTGTACATCATTGTCGAACAGATGATCATCCAAATCAAAGGATAATGTGGCCATATCATCAGTCTATCACACAGACGATCGTCTATCCTATGTACATGAAAAATGAATTTATAAAGCTGAGCATGGGAATGCTCGCCTCAACTAGATCATGAAAAAATGTTGTCAAAATAATGTGTTCTATTGTATCTTATTACAGGTCACCTCCCAGCTCAGAAAAAATTCAGATCCTCTTAGTAAAGCATTTCACCCGACATCAAAAAATGATTAACAACCTCATGCTTTAGGGGCCAACTGTTATATACATTTTTGGGCACTTCAACCCCAATCACAAATTTCCATAAACTGAGGGCTCCTAAGTCCCTAAAAGTGTTGCTTCACTGCCTAAAGGAATAAGGTCAACTGATTACATCATCTCCTAGAAGTTATCCACTAAAAACTGCTCATAAATTGTCAAAAATGGACCATACAAAAAGCTCAATGCAGAGGGTGCGATGCATATCACCTTCCCAATGTACAGGGTGCGATGCGTACTGATTTACTCCTCTGTAGGGTGTGATGGTTGGGAATGGACAATGGCAGGTACAAAAATGAGAGGTGGAAGATCATGGAATCTTCCAGAAGCTTCCTCTCTGACACTTGTGACTCCATTTTCGACCAGGGATGAGTAAGATATCATCATTCTCCAAGTGGAAACATGAACTATCAGAGAGAAGACACTAATAAAGATTCCAAAATATGACTCACCTCTCTGTAATCACCTATATATGGATCACTCATCACAGAGATCCGGAGGTTGGAATTTTGTATCTTATAGAGAAGTGCTATTGGTATTCTGGTGTACATTCACAGTGTTGGGTGATATAGCTGTGCTTGAGGTGAAAAAGGGCTTCTTAGCTGGAGGATGATGCTAGGTTAGAGCACATGGTTTTAATCTTCTTGCTACCTTTCATCTGAATAAAGCTATTCTTGTTTCCTTCCATATTCTTGTGTACTTGTTTATATATGCATGTATATGGTTAATGCACATATGATCCTACATTATTTATGAATTTAGATCCTTGTTTCTTGCATAGTAGTATGTTGCTGTGATTCCACAGGTTCTTTTGAAGTTGGGCAGAGAAAGGAGAAGTAGCGAAACTCTATCAAGAAAGAGAGGAAATCAAGTGCAAGACTCAGGTTGGCCCTCTTGGTCCTGTTCTCATATATTTTCATAAGAGGGATCAATAGTAGACTTTGATTGTTTGTTTCTAAGATAGCCACCCATCTTAGTGGGAATAGCAGCATCCGAGTGGACACTATTCCAGTGTAACATGGGGGCCTCCATTTGAAAAAAAGTTTACATTTTTGGAATCAGCATGAAAATTTATGCATGCTCAGAAATTACAGAGAAATGTTGACAAGTTTTGGACCTCGAGAAGGGCAAAAAACACCCAAAAAGTGCCCTCTCTCCCACTTTTTTGCCACACAGGAAGCAGTCTTGGGAGATTTCATTTTTCAAGGGCAAAATGGACTCCAAATCAAAAAATTCAAGCTATCCCAGAAAGTAGATTCACCAAGATTTCCAATGAGCTATTCTACACCTGATTTGGGCTTCGGGAATTCTTCCGAAACTGGCCTAGAAAAAGAACTACATATAGGATTAGTGGAACTATGCATAGGAGAAAAATTTGTCTGTTTTGCCTATTTGTTCAGAATTTCAACCAGTTTGCTATTAGTTTGACTTTTTCTTCTATCTTGGTTAATTAATGATGTAATATGATGTAACTTGATGTACTATGATGTAAAATATGATGAAAAAATGACTTGAGGAGGTAGATACATCAGTTAGAGTTGGTTTAAAAATGAATGAATCAGTTTCCATAGTTTTAGAGGCAAGCTGTTCCACTACCTATTTTTCAGTTCATAGTTTAGATCTTATTGAAATAGCACCTTGACTCATGGATTCAACCCCTGATGGCTAGCATAGGTGGTTTGATGCCTATATCTTTTACTTTCTTCGTCATTTGTCAAGGTTGGACTCTTGTGGATGCATTGAGCTACTTTGTACATAATTTATGTAGTTTGGCAAGGAAATAAACCAGGGTTTTGCAGCATTTTGTGGGATTCTTGCGGTAATGTGAATTAGCATTGTTTTCTTATTCTGAATAACTAAATGAATCAAGTGTAAAAGGTAGAATCCATTGGTATTTCAGTGCTCTACCTTAGGGTTTATTTAGTTTTACATGTTTTCTACTATCTGAAGAGGACTCATGACATTTTCATGCCCTCTCTAGCTCCTCACTAGTCTTTAGACTCACCATTAGACTCATTTCAAAGTGCTAAAACACTTTCCTACCTCTCCCTATAGAAACCTCTACAAATCTACGTTGATTTATCGGACCCAAAGCTAACTTCCCCATCTGACCCAACAACCAACCATTAAAATCAATCAAATTCCTTTGAGCATATACCTAGCCTAAGATTAGTATTTATAATAGTCATCTCAAGCCTTACTTGCCATATTTTCTTTGAGATTGATAAGGAGAGATCCCTCTACCAACCTTGTAGGGCTAGCTACCAGGTTAAGCATGGTTTAATGTTACCCTAGACCTGCCTTTCTTAGCCTGAGGTAGATTTAGGCTATAATAGAAACAACCCAGAATACTTTTTCCAGATTAGAGTTTTATAACACTAGGTACTAAAATAGTCTTCTATTTTCTACTGCAAATGTCTGATAGAGTCTTCTCAAAAAATAATCAGAAAATTAGGTAGATGCGTTGGGCGGACTAAATAATTTTTAATGAATAATCACTTAACATAAATTATATATTAGGTTGCATAAATATATAACTTATAAGAATGAAATGAAGAAGAAATCTCAACGAGATTGACATATCCTTAGTTGAGTTGAATGAGACCAGGATTAACTTTGAAAAGAGGGTGTTGAAAATGATTTGTTCTGGTTGGATAGATTTAGAACTAAAAATTAGCAGTTTTCTTGCTTGCATAACTTGGGAAGATGTTTGTATCTCAAGTATCATCCTTATTGAATAGTATGATTTATGCACTGCAAAGTTGAGATATGTTATGATACCACTTGTTAGTAACCTAAATACTTTGGATGAAAATTTAGCTGTGAATTTTACTTGCAAAAGATATAAGTGAAAATATAGATTAATTGTCCCTCGTGTATAATTTCCTTGAAATTCTGCTACTGCTTGAATGAATAATTTGAAACTAATTGTTGCATGAAGACAAAAATATCTCTATCAATTTGTAGTGGAATAGAACATAAATAAAACACAGTCACACTATAGCCAAAAAGAACAAAATTTTCTAGGGAACCCAACTAGGAAAACCCTCTGCTAGCAGTAGAAATTTAAAATACTATCCATATTAGACTTTGAAACACCTTCTTCAATATCAGGTTCATCGATGCTTATTGCTTTCCATATTCATTTTCATAAGCATTATGGTTGTTTTCCGTCAAATTGGAGTAGCTAGAAAGTGTCTCTTTGATTTCAAAAAGGAGATCAGGATCAACTTCATCCAAGAATCCCCTAGAAGGCTCATCAGTAGCAAGAACAAAGGTATTTTTTTTTGCATCACATGCATCCATCATAAGCACTGATTTGTCTTCATTTCTTTCACAGTCATTTTCAATGTTAGATGCAAAAGGTAATTTAGTATGATATAATCCTTAGGTAACCAACATTAGACATATTGTTGGTTAATTTATGTTGTTTGAATTTTATTGAGTTTGAGTTTTGTCATGAAACTACTAGAAGTGTACTAGAATGGGTGATTTGATTATCTTGATAACAATGTTATGGTTTGATCTAGTCCTTGAAAGGAACTTGTAGTTGATGGTCAAAATTTCACATTCCTTTCATTTTTTTATCTTCACATATAACAAATATATTTATATTATAGCCTCTAGATAGATATATACAATAACTGCCACTCAGAAGTTGGATGCCATCATTTTGGAGCTTGAACTTACTCAACTTACCTTTGTTTGAGTTGAAAATGTCATTAGATCTCATTATATCATCTATTGTAGATTATGAATTCAATTTACCTTTGTTTCAGTTAAAAATGTAATTATATCTTGCTATATCATCTTCTGTAGAGAATGAATCCAATTTCTCATAGTCCATTTGCTTGAGGTATAATAAAGCTACTTTAGTTCATTAAACTTACTTTTCATATTCTATTTGCTGATTGTGATTCTGCAGGCCACATCTGCATTGGAAAAGGGGCATATTTAATGAAGTGTGGAAGGAGAGGTAAGCTTCAGTTATGTCCTTTCAAACTTTCTAAGGTATGTAATAAAATTTTAAAAAAAATCTCCATAGAATGTTGTGCATTAAATTTTTCTTTTGATAATTGATTATTTATGTGATCTCCCCTCTCTTACACATAACCAGAGTCCACACATACAAAGTTTTTTGGGATATGTGGACAATGAATAGATTTACACTAACCATATATCTAGAAATTTACACTGTAGAAGATCAAGCATTTACAGTTGAATATTTCCTTGCCACTAAATTATACTTGAAGAGTCAAACTCCTATTTTTCAGGCATATACCTCACTTTTAAATTAATTTATTGTTGACTCTATATAGACCTTCCATGGGAGGATAAAGAGTGATCACTACTATTGCTTAATCTTTCTTTAGACCAAGTAAAGATTCCAAATGTGCATAGATTAGTGGCTCCTTGAAGAATCCCAAGAGTGGTGCTATTGTAGCAACAAGAAATTTGTTTATTTTGAGATCTTCATTAGTGCATTGATAGTAAATTGTTTATTCCATACAATACCTCAACAATGTATGATCAAATTACATTTAATCCTGTCATAATATTTTGACTTAACCTCTTCTAGAGGGAAACTAGAGTGTGTGTCAAGCTTTCACATCACAATTTTATCATGCAAAGTTTACTTGGGACAAGTTTTGTGGATCTAAGCAGCAAGATAGCTGTTGGAATTCAAGAGGCAACAATACTACAAAGTGGGAAAGAGGTTTCATAGTTAACCTAGATTTCAAATTATGGTTGGAGTCGGCTTGTTGGCAAGATGCTAGATATCCCAACTTCCTTTTTATGATTGAGTGCAAGATTGAATCCTTCGACATATTCCTCGCTCAATTGTCATTAAGTGATGGGTTTTATCAGAAGTGTTGCACACCTATAAACTTTACTAGAGTTGTTCTTGAGTCTTCAGAGGTGGTTAGATTTTCAAAGCACACACGTACAAGAAGAGGATAAATAATATGCCAAACTAATTTGAAGTTATCTACCTATGAATAGGGTGTTTCCATTCATAACCCTGATGACCCGCTCTACTTCTTTCTAGTTTAAAACTTTGGGACTTGACATGAATCGTGAGACAATTCCAACCCCATAACTATACATTTCTTATTAAATCTATACCCAATAGATTAGAATCTGCACAAAGAGAACTCCATTCTTGTTTCAAAAGAACCTGCAATCGACTTGTACCATGTTATTTAATATTTTCTATATTTATTTTCATCATTGGACTGTGACATAAAGATGCAACAGGCTACCTCGCATTTTCTATACTAACACTCCTAAAAATAATAAAGTATGCCCAAATCTATCGTATCAAATGATCTATGTAGCTCACCTTTGGTTTTTCAATTATCAAATTTGTTACCTATATTGATGACAACTTCTACAACCAATACCATAGTGACAATATATGTTCTAGTTTTATCTGTGTTTCTTTGAAGGTGTTTCTCCTTCAGTAGAGCAACAATACACTATAGTTTCCATTTAGGGGAGAACTATACCCAGCAACAATCTTGGCTTGTGTGCAAATGGGTTGAATGCACATTAGAATCTATATGTTTTTTTGAAGGTGTTTCTCCTTCAAAAATACTTCATCTTAGTAGATAATTTCGGTCTCCACCTTTAGTAGATGCATGCAACCTTGGGATACATGTCGTAGATTATAGTTTTCTTATGAGGTTGTAGCAATGATGAAAGAAGTGCATAGATTTTAGGCATATTTAGTATGATTTTATAGTTTGACTTAGATGCTCATTTTTCTTAATTTAGGTGTTTTTCTTAGTTCTGTTTTATGTAAATTTATCTTTAAGAAAAGTGCACAGTAGAGAAGGGTTCTATATTTTGAGCAAGGGACACACTTCTAGGTAGGAGGTACTCTATTCTAGGAAGGTTTTTCCATGCAGGTTAGGTTCTTTATCTGAGAATCCCAAGAGGCACTATTATAGAAATAAGAAATTCATTTATTTTGAGTCCTTCATTAGTGCATTGATAGTATATTGTTTATTCCATGCAATGCCTCAATATTGTATACAACCATATTTAGTATGCTTTTATAGGTTGACTTAGAAGCTGACTTTCCTTAATTTAGGTGTTTTTCTTAGTTTTTTTTTATGCACATATTTATCTTTAAGAAAAGTGCATAGTAGAGAAGGGTCCTATATTTTGAGTAGGGGACACACTTCTAGGTAGGAGGTACTCTATTCTAGGAAGCTTTTTCCATGCAAGTTAGGTGGTTTATCCAAGAATCCCAGGAGGCGCTATTGTAGCAATAAGAAATTCGTTTATTTTGAGTTATTCATTAGTGCATTGATATTATATTGTGTATTCCATGAAATACCTCAATATTGTATGATCAAATTACAGTTAATATTGTCATAATATTTTGACTTACCCTCTTTTAGAGGGAAACTAGAGTGTGTGCCAAGCTTGCATGTCACAATTGTATCATGAGAGTTTACTTGGCATGATTTTTGTGGATCTAAGTAGCCAAATACCTGTTGGAATTCAAGAGGGAACAATACTACAAAGTGGGAAAGAGGTTTCATAGTTAACTTGCCTTTCACATTATGGTTAGAGTGGGTTTGTTGGCGGGATGTTGGATACCCAAACTTCCTTTTTATGACTGAGTGCAAGATTGAATCCTTTGACATATTCCTCACTCAATTGTAATTAAGTGATGGGTTTTCTCAGTGGTGCTTCACATCTATAAACTTTACCAGAGTTGTTATTGAGTCTTTGGATGTGGTTATCTTTTCAAAGCACACACGTACAAGAATATGAGAAATAATATGCCCGACTAATTTCAAGTTATCTTCCTGCAAATAGGGTTTTCCCTTCCATAAAATTGACGATCCACTCTATTTCTTTCTAGTGAAAAAATTTGGGACTTTTCCCGAATTGTTAGAAAATTTCAACCCCATAACTATCAATTTCTTATTGAAATTTATACCCACTAGATTAGAACCCGCACAAGGAGAATTTCTTTCCCATTTCAAAATAACCGGCAATCGACTTATGCCATGCTATTTAAAATTTTATGTATTTCTTCGCATCCTTGGCCTGTGACATAAAGGCACAACAAGTTACCTTGCATTTTCTATACTAAAATTCCTAAACAGTAATAAAGTATGCCCAAATATGTTATTTCGAATTATCTATGCATCTCACCTTTTGGTTTTTCAGTTATCAAAGTTGTTACCTATGTTGATGAGATCATCTAAAAACAAGGCCACAGTGACAATATTTGTTAGAGTTTTATCTGTGTTGCACTAAAGGTGTTTTTCCTTCAACATCACTACAATACATTGTAGTTTCCATTTAGTCGAGAAGTTTACCGAGTGGTAGCTTTGGTCTGTGTGAAAATGGGTTGAATTCACAATAGAATTTATCTATTGTTTGGAAGGTGTTTCTCCTTCAATAGTACTTCATCTCAGTAGATCCTTTCAATCTACACCTTCAACAAATGCATACAGCCTTGGGGTACGTGCTATAGATTCCAATTTTGTTGTGAGTGTATAGCAACGATGAAAGAATCACATTGATTATAGGCATCTTATTGTTGTTGTATGAAAGAATGCTTGTTTAGTGTTTCCCAAACTTATATAGATACATATTTATTATACTTCTATAGTTTGAATTAGATGCTCACTTTTCTTAATTTAGGTGTTTTGCTTAGTATTATTTTATGCACAGATTTATCTTTAAGAAAAGTGCACAGTAGATAACGGTTCTATATTTTGAGCAGGGAATACTCTTCTAGGTAGGAGGTACTCTATTCTATGGAGCTTCTTTCATGCATGTTAGGTGCTTTATCCTAAACAGACTTCCAATACCTTGCCTCCTTGACAAAGTCCCTGCCAGACAAGACACCGGTGGATAGAGTTCCAAGTCCCTAAATTTTCCAAAAACCCACCTAACCCTAGCTATCTAGCCTAAAATCCTTTACATTCCATACATCTCTTGGCTGTGATTTAATAGAGAAAGCCCTCTCTAGTTTGGTAGGGCTAGTTACCAAACTAAAATCTTTGTCTATGGTTACCTCCATCGATGTCTTCATCAACCTAGGACATTATGGAGGATAATAGAGGGCATGACAATTAGGGAGTTCAGTGAATGTAAGGTTCCCAGGTCATGGAATAATGCAATGATAGTTGTGAGGTCATGACTGCCAAGGCGTGTTAGGGAATGCTAGGGCATGCTAAGATGTTCCAGATAGTATGAAGACATGTCAGACAAGCTAAGATGTGCCAAGTGCTAAGGCATTCCACGATGTACAAGGGTTCCAAGTCCCTGCCTCCTCTTCTTCCATATTATATCCACTTATGACATTTCCTTTGCAATATTTGGTGCATTTGATATTTATAGGTCATTTATAGGTTATAAAAGTCTTCAAAGTTTCACTTTTAATTGAATATTCAACTAAACATATTAATTCTCTTATACATAACTATTTTTCCCTCCACCCAATTTTCGTAACTTCAATAACCATTAGGAAAGAACCTACATATTCGATGTTTCTTTTCTTGTTTAGTAAAATATTGCTAAGACATTAATTTATTGAAAGTTGTAGAATTTACAATTTATGAAGTTTCAAGGTCTAATTTTAAAAAATATAATTCTTTAAAGGGTTCTATCTCAATGGAAGAGCACTTTCTTTACAAGCAGGAGCTTGGTGGTTTGATTCCATCGTGACCTAACATCCATATGGAATGGAAATGATCAATTTTTGATGACCGGACTCTTTTGACCAAAACCAATGAGCTTTGGTGACATTTTTCGACCCTCACCAAAAATATGAAATGGTGACAGTGAACGAACGCCACCATATATACGCATCAATAATGACGACCCTCAAAAGTCCGTCACCATAAATTGTTGTTGTTGATATGAAAATGGTGACAGTCATTGTCCATCATTATATTCATTATTCGTGATGGACATTGAATGTCACCACAACACCTATACTTCTAGCAGTGCAGCTTTTGATGACAGTCAATGAATGTCACCATATATATGCACCAATAGTGACCACCATTAAAGATCCATCACAATAAATCATTATTGTTCATATGAAATGGTGATGGTGACTATCCATCATTATAATCAATATTTGTGATGGACCTTGAATGTAACCATAACACCTATACTTTTGGTGATGCCACCATTGGTGACGTTCAATTTTTGGTGACCCTGGCTATGGTTCGTCACCATTACTCATATGTGATGGTGATGATCCATATCCATCATTACAAATGATTATTGGTGATGAAATTTGAATGTCACTACAACACCTATACTTTTGGTGACACCTCTTTTGGTGACGTTCAGCGTTTGATGATGGAGGCTATGGTCCATCACCATTGCTCATATGAAATGGTGACAGTCATTATCCATCATTATAAATAATTATTCGTGATAGAATTTGTATGTCAATACAACTCCTATAATTTTGGCGACACCACCTTTGGTGACGTTCAGTTTTTGGTGATGAATGCTCATTTAACCATCACCAATGAGCTTATGGTGACATTTTTTGCTCCTCACCAATGTCCTTTTTCCTTGTAGTGGAGGATGGTAAAATTTAAACAACAATGAACAATATTAACGACAATGCATATTCAAACATACTCATGTGACTAAATGTGGATGATTCAAACAAAGGTGACATGGAACTACTACCATTGTAGAATTGTAGTATCAAGTACTAAAGGCATCACAAGGTGGAGAGGGTGTTTTTTTCTTTGTTTGTGTTTTGAGTAATACAACTAGAAGATGGGTGCCCATGGTTTGACCATTTGTATGTTAGTGATCAAGAAAATGTATGGAATGGGCCCCTAGGGGTGTCTTCTAAGGGGAATATTGATGAATAAAAAATAAAAAATGAAGCACTCATAGTCGTAGGGGCGGACAAAAAGTCATGTGAAACCTCATATTTAGATCTTAATGAAACCAAGTGAAAGAGATTCCAAGGTCAGTAAGAAAACACACAACTAAGAGAGAATATGAAATTATAAGGAATAAGGAAATACTATAAGAACTCCCAAGCCTACATAAAATGTTCGCATGGCTTCCAAATGATTGAAGGGTTGTAATCGAACAACCATGTTGAGTAGGCAATTATAGAGCTAGTCCCTATGATTACACAACATGGTAGAAGAGGAAACACAATGAACTGAGGTGAATATATGTGTTTGGTTCTAAAATAATAAAAGGAAAAAATGTAATGCAACTGAGTAGGGACACGAAGGGTTTATACGCTAGTTTGATTCATCACACCTGATGAGACTGTTGAAGTCTCATTAATGGCATGAGAGGTCATGTGGGGTCTTACGTGTAAAATCTATGTAGGGGTAACTGAGAGTACCACAAATGGGAGTGCTCAATTATTATAAAACTTGAAATGATGGATGTAAGAGTTTTCTACAAAAATGTGTGCACTTGTATGAGTGGATGCTAAAAAATAGCTCTAGGATGAAATTATCTAAAATATGGAATGGAATATACCTTGGCGAAGAGTTCATTGCAAGGAATCTAGTCGTGCTCACCATATCTAAATTAGTTCTATGGTTTTCTCAAACGATCCAATCATAATTCGTGTCGAATAGCTAGAAAAAAGGGGTTGAATTTTTTTTTACTATTCACTTTTTCCATTTGACTTTAGTGATTTTATGAGCATTGTGAAAGATTGTGAGAGCTTTGGCAGCTAGATTTGGAGCACACTTCTTTTAGGTAAGCCTTAAGCTTGTACTATTTCTATTTATCTATGTGTTTATTTAGTTTTAGAGAGATTTAGGCCCTGCAAATCCCAAGCTCCTAAATTTAAATTGACAACACAAGTAATTTACAATTATCCATGCAGTACCAGATTCATAAACTAACAAAAAAAAATTGGTTCCTGTGTGGGTGTGTAGTTCAACTACACAGTTAATATTCAAACATTTGTATGGTGACGGGCACACGTGCGTCAGAAAGGCACACAATGTAATGTGCATTTGTAGGGAATAGTTGTGTGGCTAGATAGAGCTTTGAATTTTATTCACACAATTATGTGCAAAAAATGAATAGATAGTTATGTGATGCATGATTTTTTGAAAAAAAAAGCACAATCGGGGCATTTATTTTTCCTTTATAGCTTTTGTGTATTGTTTGGGGGTATGTACCAATAAGGATATTTTCATATTATATATATTCGTCGTGGCTATTGGTTGGCAAGAATGGTCATGGGATGACAAGAGACACGTCATCTTAGCTAAGGGTCCAAGGAGGCCGAGACACATTTTGCGTAGCGTAGCATGGATTGGACTGCTCAAGTTCTTTAATTGCAAACTTCTATGAGTAGCTCCTGGGATTTTGGAGGAGATAGTGAGCCAATGGGATCCTGATGTGCATGTATTATGGATCAAGAGAGAGGTCCTAGAGCTTGATAGGACCAGTATTTATTTCCTTACAAGGATCTCTATTAGAGGTGTTGTCACAAACATGAGGCCTACTCTACAAGGGCCTTTGGTCAAGATAGATGCAGAGCTTCACAGGGACCATCTTGATGTGATCCATGATGGGATGGTCCACATGGAGGAAATTCAATAGCCTACATTATGAACACCAGTGGTGATGGTTTCTCGTATCTATGGTTCATCATCACCACATTATATTAGAAGAGGATAGTTGGTTGTGGTGTGGGTGACATACAATTGTGTCCACCATAGCTAGGAGGACATCAGGCTCCATATCATTATGAGTGAGCTGAAGGAGTTGAGGGTTTAGTGTCGATTTGAAAGTTTCTTTAGATCAATATTAAGCTCATTTTTCATGGAGTGTATTTTTTCCATGCGATTGGGTGTGGTTCTGTCAGATTTGGGGCGACACACCCAAGCCATGATAATGGGAAAGGTTGATTCAATGGGAGGGGGAAGCACCGATAGGCTAGATCTATGATGTTGATTCACAAAGATTTACCATATGTAGATATGGATAATTTACTTATATCCATATAATGGTATGGATTACTAATTTTATCTAGAGCTACCCTCCATTTGAGAGATTCCAAAGGGAGACAAAGGTATACTTTTGTATCCTTTCCATTAGTTAGTTTTATGCCTCTCTTTTACTATGAAAATTTATATACATGATTGTGAACTAAATATTGTTCGTGTTTTTGTGTACTTATAGGTCTCCAACCACAAAATCCATGCCCTTTAGGCGAGATGTGTCGTAGGACATAGCCACAAAGGAAAAGTGTGTGAGGTCAGAGGGACATGGAAAAGCACGACATGATTATGAGGCATGAACATCTTGACTGTCTCCTCCAAGGATTCTAGTAGAGGACTACTTAGTTGATTTGGAGTGGAGGCTAGATGTCTCAAAGAGGATGTGACCCCTAGATGATGGTTTTTATTGGGTGATCGACAGTTAGAGTACTTTGCGTTTATACTAGCGAGGTTACCCCAATGTGGTAGGACATTCTTTGCTGGGTGGCAGTAGTGGCAAAGGCATGGTAGAATATAGAGAAGCAAATGTAGAGGCTGAAATTGGAAAGATCATCCATACGAGGACCTAATGTAGGTGTAGAGGGTTGGTCATTATTTAGGATAGAGCCTCCTCCTCCTCCATAGGAGTGAGGGATAGGCTAGATATATTGTACCAACAATAGGGCTCCATTTGTGTGGAGTCTCCATCGTGGGATTTTGTATCGCTAAGAGATGTACCATTTTGTATTATATATGTATATTCATGATATTTTGGTGGCACATGTGTTGGTTGAGTGATACTTGGATCATTATCTTTATTTACGGTGCTTTAATTGTTACATAACCTTGCTTACTTTCTTTGTACATGCAATTTGTTAATGTATGGTGATAACATAGATACACACACATATGTATATATAGTATGGACAAATATATATCCTATTAATTTATGGTGTTACCTGTAGAACAAAAGAGAAATGTAACTCTATACAAAATTATCCAAATAATTGGCATATTGTTTGTTTCTTTGATAGACATGGGTGAAGGTAACAATGTCAAAGTGGTGATAGGGGAGTTGCAAATGGAGGTACTGATGGAAGAGATTTGGATCATGAACATGGTAGAGTCCATTGAGCTAGGTGAACAAAAGCTAGGAATCTAAATGGGGAACTAGGCAATGGATACAGAGTGAGATAAAATCAACTAAAAAATCGATGACAACATTGTGTTTGGCCTCATAATTCATTGTTGGTCTTAAAACTATACCACCATGATGTAAATTATGATGTTATAGTGAGTATATGGCCAAGGTGGGCAATACTATGTCAAAAATCCCTTAGCAGGCATAGTTAGCATATCCAAAATAGAAGGATCTCATATGCAAGAAACAAGAAAAACATGATAAGTGAAAAGCAAAGGATAGTAAAAAGAAATAAAACATAAAAATGAAATGAACTATACTATATAGCTGGGGATCGGATCCTATGAATTTCATGTTAAGGAACATTTCAAATACAACATGTTCAATGGGTGGGGAAGAAAAATTCCATCATGATTTACCAAGATGTATTCCCCATTGGGGAGACACTTGCGGATAATATATGGGCCACGCCATCAAGATTTGAACTTATTAGTACCAACTTTCAAACTTAATTTGTGATAAGTGAGAACAAGGTGTTTGGATTATGATGCATGTGTTGTCCTTGATGGCAACTCACTTGTATATCGTAACTAAATGAATGTATAGGACAGATCAGAGGTGACAGAATGATGGAACATAGAGATATCAGAGGTGATAGAATGATGGAATAGAATAATGGTTAATGGTTTGATAGAAGAATATTGGTTTAGTGTTATCCTTGATAGACAACCTATTTGATGAATGGACCACTTGATAAAGATATAAACGGGATGTGACAAAATTCATGGCAATTGTGTTTACAAGATGTGAAAAAATATAGGGAAATTTAGAGGAATCATTTCAGAAGTGATGTATGATCACACTCAAATTATAACAGGTCAACTCAGAGGTAATAGAGTAATGGAACATAAGAACATAATGATGGGAGAAAAGAATTCATTTTAGAATCAAGCAATTGAAGAAAAACAATGTTTTAAGTTGTATATGTAGGTTCACCTAGTCACATAACAAAAGGTGCATATACGTATGCATGCACTTTCATAAGAGGAAAAGCAGGTATGGGATGGAAAATTAATATTAATGAATACTAAGGTTCCATATCATGGTAATAACCCAAAATATTTAGCGAAATAATGGTTACTTGTCCTGTCCAAGAATACCATAGGTTCTAAGTGTTGTTTTGGTCCGACGTATTAAAAAAGGCTCTAAATATATAACTATGAGAAGATAAAAGGGCTAAGGCAGAAATTAATGAAAATATTAGGAAAAGTTAGATCAAAAGAAAATATGCATGGTATGGGTTTTTGATGCTTTGCTTGATCTCAACTAAATATGCACATGAGTATTTGATGATGGATGAGATCTAATAATGGATCAAGATCATGATACTTGAAATGAATTATCATTATATGATCTAATAATGGATGGGATAGATTCGAATTCTAACGATGTTTTATACTTTAAATGTTGTGATCTGGGCATGTCTAAAGTTTGGAATAGTTACAAAGTTATAAGTTACTATTTGCAAATCTATAAGCTGGTTCGCCTTGGTGAAGGCGCGTATACACGCCAGTTTGATTCAGTAAAGTCACGTATAGAAATCTGAATATGAAATGTAAAATGTTAATGATTTGTAAATACTAATTCACCCCCTCCCTCTCAGTATTTTTCCCAACAATTGGTATCAAAGTGGGTCCTTTGGCAGAAGCTTGATCGCTTGAAGGAGATCCGTCGAGACAATGGGAAAGAAGCAAAAGAAGAAAGCACCTCAGAATAAGAAGACATCTCAAAGGAACAATGACAGGAGGAGAGACAATTGGCTACAAGGTGGAAGCAAGTATTCAGATTCAGAATCACCTCATATTGAAGATGAACAAGAAAAAGAAGTATCAGGTACTAATTTTTGGTCTTCTGGTGATACATTTCTATGTTCATGCAATATTGAAGATAATGAAAGTGATAGTGAAACAACTAAATTTTCTCTTATGAGTGAAAATTAAATAAATCTAATAGAGACAGAAGTGAAAAGACTCATAGATAAAGTTAGAGATCAACAATATCTATTTGACAAAAGGGAGTGTACCTTCAAAGAAGAAGTTACTAGGTTAAAATCTCAGTTGCTGGAAGGAAACAAAGTAAGGAAGTAGTACAAGGAAATGGAATATCAATGTCAAAGGTTGTAGGATGAAGTGACATCATTGAGAAATGAAATAAATGAAAAGGATACAACAATCAAGAAAATTAAAGATAGATCTAGTTCCTATGAAATTCTTGAAGGTGAGGTCATCTCTCTAAAAGAAGATCTTGAAAATTCAAATAAGAAGAATGAAGAACTACCTCAAGTAGATGAAGAACAAGAAAATGAGATTCTCAAATTAAAACAACAAGTGGAAGAAGGAAGAAAAACTGAAGAAATCATGAAGAAGAAATATCTGGAAAAGGAAGAGCAATATAAGGTTGAGGTAAATATCCTAAAAGGTAAATTAGAAGAGAGGGATAAAATTTTGAGATTTCAAGAAAAAATTTTGATTTTGGATAAATATTATTATTCAAAGATCTCTTACAGTCAAATATGATCTCGGTTTTCATGAAACTATTAAAGGTGAATCTAGTTCACAAACTGAAGCGAGGAACTCTAATGCAAAATCTAGAATGCTCAACAAAGAGATAAGAGGTCAACCCCATCAACAACCAAGGAAAGAAAGTATTCAATGAAAATCATTTACTCCTAACTGTGGAAGTGTTAATCGATTCTTTCCTCTAATGAATAATTTTGAATGTTTTATATGCCATAGTTTTGGAAATGTTGCAGCTAGATGCAAAAGTCGAATGTTTCAAGCTAATAACGTCACACAGAAAGGTGATCAGCTTCCAGGTACTTTAAGGGATATTGTTTTTCTTGCAATATGTTTGGTCAGAAATCCATTGATTTCTTTAGAAGGTATATGAAGCACATAATATTTCATGATTGTAACAAGTTTGGGCATATAGGAAAAGAATTCAGGGAAAAGTCTATGGATCCTTGTAGACAATATGGTAAGAAATCAAATAAGAATATTTATATCATAAAATCTTAAAAAGATGAATCCATCATGAATCAAGAAAAGGAAGATCAGATAAGTTTTGATCTTTCTCTCTGCTCATTCAGTGACAATGATGATAGTGGATGTGCTCTTCATATGATTCGATACAAGAGAAAATTGTAGTCTCTCATGAAGAACCATCATGATAATGATATTCTCAGAACTTATGCTTCAACAAAAGTTCTAGGACCATGTATTGTTAGAACTTAATCAGGAGGAAGTGAAAGTATGAAATTTTAGTGTTCTAATTCTCATACATAGATATTATGAAGACAAGTAGCATATATACGCTAGTTTGAAACTGCACAATCGCATATATGTTAGTTTGATGAAGAAGCAATGGGGTAGAATAAAAAAAAGTGTCTTATATGGTTCAAACAATTATCAATTGTCTTTTCTAGTCTGATGCTTGATGACTATAGTCTGTGGATGTTATTTTTACCCTCATAAGTTTTTGATGAATTGATGTATAAGTAGTTGATGATGATGCCTTGATGATTCTTACTGATATTTGCAATTATCAGATTTGACAGTGAACAATTAGCATAGCTTCAGAGGGAGAATATGCTATGCTTCTAATAATGGATTGTTTCCATTATGTTTAGAAGTATTTGGTACACAATGATTCTTATCAATGATGAGAATTCTTATGTTGATAGAAATTCTTAAGTGATGCATCATACTATGCTGCGGTCATTGGTTTCCTAGGATGAAATCTCATATGATACTTATATTACTTGAGCGACATAGTTGTTATTCAGATCAGATTTGTGGATGACTCTTTTGATGATGGATATAGTTATGTTGCTTACATGGTGATATTCATAACCTCAAGGAGAAGAACAAAGCTTGAGTACACATATTCATTTGATGATGTTAAATTATGTTGCTATCATCATGTCTTCAAAGATGCATCAATTTCATATGGTGTAGTTATGGATGAGGATTCCTATAGTTCTTGGATCTCACATGGTTTATTGGTTGAGGATTATTGATGTTGATGATATCAAGAAAGTATGATTGTGAGGTAATGATTTTCTTTTCTCATTGATGAGAAGCTAGATACACATTGTGCTAGATACATGGATGATTAATTAAGTTTCATATTGGTAAATTTTGTTGATTGGACAAGAGAATGGTGTTATTGCAGGTTTCATGAAGACATAGCTATTTCAAGACATGGATATTTGGAGACATGGCGTACTTAGTCACATAATGATGATGACTTCTTACTTTAAGATGATAAGTTTTATACTCACATATGTTTATTATCATGGTTGATGCTTATCAGATGTGGGATGTTAGAAAACTCCTCGGTGATGATACATGGTTGATATATTGTGGGCTCTTGTGGAAAGGTCATGTAGTTCTTATGATGATGTTATGGTCATGGATCATGACTATTTTGGTTTCACATATATGTGATATGATGTGAATGGTTTTGTATTACTACTTGGAGATATGACATATTCTTAGTTGATTCATGGAAGGTTATGTTATGTTTGATGATATTAAATTGACATTGACATATCTTGTGAACAAATGATGGACATATATAGGTTGTTACTCTTGATGTTGCTGACAAATTCTTATGGTGGTGATCATATATGAAGAAAGATAGTTACTGATAATTATCATGATCTTGTTCAAGTATTTGATATTTGTTATAAATGTCATTTACATCATTTTATGTATAGGTCATGTAAAGACCTATGATGTAATAATTTCCATATTCAGTCATGTATGGACTTTTGAGATCATGCCAAATATGTAGTCCCACTTGGTTGAGTGGTTGAGTCGTTTGGTGTATCTCCACTTGGCTGGGTGATTGATGTATGTTTGAGTAATTGGTGATAGGAAGGTCATACTCACATAGTTGAGTTATAGAGTCATGTTATTCTACAGAATCTGCATGTGCTCAAGGGGGTCGTGGACAATATCATGCATCTCAGCATGTACTAAGCAGGAGTTTGAACAAAGAGTTCAACATGTGCCTAGGGGGATCATGATCAGTGTTCATATTTAGAAATTCAGATATGGAATTCTTCATTTGACATTGGTCATCCCTTTTCCCTTGATGTCAAAAGGGCAGAGTAACTTGGTGTTTGGAGAGTATCTTGATGTTTTGAGAAGCTTAATGCTTGTCTTGATGTTATTTATAGGTTGTGGTGGCTAAACACCAAAGTGGTTTCCATCAAGTCCAAAGGGGGATATTGTTGGCATTATTATGCGTGTGTTGTCCTTTATGGAAAATTACTTGTATATAGTAACTAGATGAATCTACAAGATAGATCAGAGGTGACAGGATGATGGAACACAGAGATATTAGAGGTGATAGAATGATGGAACATAATAATGGTTAAAGGTTTGATACATGAATATTGAGTTAGTGTTTTCCTTCATAGACAACCTATTTGATGAATGTACTACTTGATAAAGATATTAACAAGATGTGATAGAATGCATGGCAGTTGTGTTTACAGGATGTGACAAAATGTAGGGAAGTTCAGAGGAATCATTTCAAAATTGATGTATGATGGCACTCACATTGTAACAAGTCAATTTAGAGGTAACAGAGTAATGGCACAAAAGAACATAATGATGGGACAAAATAATTCAGATATGAATTAAGAAATTGAAGAAAAAGATTTTTTTAAGTTATATATGCTGGTTCACCTAGTCAAAATAGTGTATACAAGTGGGTTCACATAACAAAAGACGCATATATTTATGCACACACTTTCACAAGAGGAAAAGCATGTATGGGATGGAAACTTAAGACTAATGAATACCAAGGGTCCATACCATGGTAATAGCCTATAATATTTAGTTGAATAATGATTACTTGATCCCGTCCAAGAATACCACAGGTTCTAAGTGTTTTTTTGGCTTGAGCTATTAAAAACAGCTCTACATATATAAGGAGAAGAAGATCAAAGGGCTAAGGGGAAAAGTAATTGAAATCTTAGGAAGAGTTAGATCAAAATAAAATATGCATGGTATGGGTTTCTGATGCTTTACTTGATCTAAATTGAGTACGCACCTAAGTGTTTGATGATGGATGAGATCTAATGATGGATCAGGATCATCATTCCTGAAATGACTTATCATTATATGATCTGATAATGGATGGGCTAGATCTGAATGCTAACAGATGTTTTATCCTTTAGGTGTTGTGATCTGGGTATGTCTGAAGTCTTGAATAGCTACAAAGTTATAAGTTATTATTTGAAGAGCTATACATTGGTTCACCTTGGTGAAGGCACATATACACACTAGTTTGATTAAGTAAAGTCACATATTATAATATGAATATGAAATGTAAAAAGTTAATTATTT
>APFE030467225.1:0-12558 GCA_000404065.3 Pinus taeda | reverse complement strand
AAAAGAAAGCCTACAGGAAAATCTACAAGAGGACACAGGAGATCTACAGGAGGCCTAGAGTAGTTTTCACTATTTTGAGGGTGTGAGAGTGGGTAAAAAAGGTGGGTGAAGGTTGGAATGAGGTGTTAGGGTGCCTAGGGTCTACCAAGAATCACTAGGAGAGAGGAAGATGATTGGGTTGGATCAAGGAGAGAGGAAGAAGTTCTATGGAAAATGCAGGAAACTAAGGGAGAATTGAGGTGAGATTTAGGTGACCTGTAGGGCATGGATTAGATGGAGGATGGGATGGCTGATAAGCTGGCCTACTTTTGGAAGAGATCTGCTGCATAAAAATTGATAGTCAACCAAGGAAATCAAGCAACAAGTGAAATGAGTGCATTTAGGAAACAAAGTTTTGCATAGAAACGGTCTAAACTATTATCTATGGAAGGAAATGCTGAGAAATGCTGCAAGAAAGGAAAGAATGAAAGAAAACTATTGCAAATAAAGAAGTGAGCAAGTTGAAGAAGATTTGAATCAAATCAAAACTACATTATTAACCTACTAAAAAGATGCAAACACTAGAAGTCCCATGAATGAGGAAAATCTGTGTTTTTAGGGCAGTAAGAGGGTCTTTGCCTCAAATCATGGTCCCAAATGGAGGAAGAGAGGCCAAGGAATTGTTTCTATACTTTTGAATCTTCTCTTTATCACTGCTTAACCTGCTATAGAAAGCACAAATGGAATCAAACTACTGAATCATCAAAAGCAACCTATTCTTAACCATGAAAGAAATACATCTAACAACAACCTAATCTACAAACTAAAATAAAACATACAAATACAAGTAAAGAGGAGCTTGGATTCTTAGATTGGGCCCTAACCCAAGAGCTTCAGCCCTTTGAGGTAACTCAGTGCTAGCTCAAAAAGAATTTCATCTTTATTTCCAAAACAATAGTAGGATTACATGAAACTGTCATAAAATAATAAGCTCGAAGTTGAGCAGAGTTTACATAGAAAAATCCAACAAAAATCTAACGCTAGTGAGGCCCTGGGCCTCTCTACTTATACAAATTAAGCTACCAATAGCTTCCTTAAAATCAGGGATGCTTGGCTCCCAAAACTCGAGATAATCATCAGTCATCCTCCACTTGCTTAGCTACCTTCTAGTGCATGATTCGATTGCTTATACTCCGAGCTGAATGAAGGAGAATTTGAAGTGAGGAGTAATAAATGAGGAGGATTCCCTCCTATAAGTCCTCTCATTTGTCCAGTTTGAGTTATTGCTGCCATTTGTCCACTAGATCCTTGACTTTGACTTCAAAATTCAACAATAATATGCATTAAACACATGTTAGACAACATGGCATCATAACTAACTCAACTCACTCCATAAGCATAAATATAATCAGAAAATCATACAATAAACTAAGATAACGGTTGATCTGACTAGGTTAGGAGGTAAAATGAGCCCATATAATTACCCATTTATGAGTCTCATCATCACCCCCTACTGAAGGTGTTGCTCATCCTCTGAGTAGCTTAGTCCATCTCCTCATCTTTCATGGCCCTGGTGGCCTCCCTAGCATCCCATGATTCTGATGTGGTCTGCTCTTCTTTGCCATAGAATCCTACATTCCTGTCTATCTCTTCCCACTATTCCTCCTCTTCTTCTTCTCTTATGCCTTCCAACATGCCTAGCAGTAGTGGGGGACTCAGTTTGAGGCCAATCCAGTTGACTTTCAGCCTCTGCATGGAGCACTTGTAAATTGGCACCCTTTTTAATGCCTCCTTCAGCCTCATGGGGGAATGATATTCCTTGACCTACAGACTGTGTGTTAAGGTGTTCCATATCCTCATGCATGCATGCACACAGTCATCCCCAAGTAGCCTTTGCATATCCTCAAAGTGTGCAATGGCTTGTGCCTGATCATTTAGATATCAAGGGGTAATCTGAGGATCATTGGCAAGCAGGTTGTGTGTGATAATGAGTGCCATGGGATCTGATGGCTCAGCTCTTATCATTAATGGCTCATTCTGCTCTTTTATCATCAATCTTTTTATTTCTTCTACACTCAACTCTTCATGGTTCATACATGAGGCCATGGCCATTAGTTGCAGGTCCCCTAGCTAGGCATTGGGGTCCCACACATTCATGTCTGTGAGGGCCATGTTATGTAGGTAGAATTCTGCCATCTTTGACTTATTCTTTGATGTGCTTTGGTCACGCAGATCCATAAACTGCATGTAATCTTGGAAAGGCATTGTGCCTCTTTGCGCCAAAGTCTTCATCTAGAATTTTAACCATTGTTCCTTGAGATAGAGGCCATAGGATTTGGTTGGTGTTCTAAATCGCAATGCCTCCATGGATAAGTTGGTCATGCATGCCAGCTGAGTCTCTTTCCCTTGCATCTGCCTTCTTAACAATTCATTTTCAGTCTCAAGGTGGCTTCTTGTAATTTCTTCCTTGTCTATTTGAGCACTCAACTCTCTGCCCATTTCTCTGAGTTTGTTTTCCATATGGCCAATATCCTCAATTCCTTTGGATTTGGCTATTTGCATCCACCTATGTGTGCTTATTCTTTCTTTCTCTAATTCAAAGAATAGTGGAATTGCAATTTGTTGTGGGATTATCCTTCCTCCCTCAAGTAGATTGTAATAGGAGGCGTGACTAGGCTAGGGATCACGTTCTTGTAGCTTTGTTGCTTCCTCCTTTACTTGTGGCTATCCTTCCATTATTTTCTCAAGCGTTTGGGTCTCTTGTAATTTTGATAGTATCTTTTGTAGAACTGTCTGAGCCTCCTGTAGGACAGTTTTTGGGTCCTGTAGTACTAACTTTCTGTTGCACAAAAATTGTCACTTTGACTTTCTGCAATCTGTGTGAGTCCATCACCACTCATAATTTACTCCTTTTCAAGTCTTAAGCCTTAGTTCTTCATATCAAGCCTTGAAAATAAAAGAAAGCCCTCAAAAGTCTCTAAAACTCTGGTTTTGCACTTTCTCTTAGCATTTCCTATGGTCCCACACCTAATGGTCATGTCCCCTACGTACCTGACCGTCTGTCTCTGTGTTATGGGTGCGGACCCCTGTAAAATTTAAAAAGGCGCAAGTATATTCTTAAAAACTTACTTTGAGTCATTTCTGGAAGCTTCTGGAAGGAACCTTGAGGTGGCAAGTTCGCTCTTGTATCGTTCATGCATCCCATACCTTAAGGAGCTAACCCCTTGATGTGAGGAGCTTATCCCTTTGAAGAAGGACTCTATCCCTTCATAGGTCGACCTGTAACCCCCTTCCTTTGCACTATAAAATGAAGCATTGGGCTGGTTACTTGGGAAGTTGAAAGCTGAATAATTTTGAGGTGAAATGCTACTGGAACTTAGTCTTCCTAATTGAGCTTTTGTGAGAAGAGATTACATACCTCTTTGAACTCATTTGGAAGAGTGTGAGGCTTGTTAAAGTAAAGGACATTCCTATTTTAGACCCTGGGAAGAGCTTGTACAACATCATTGCACCAAAGGTTGTAAGGTTCTTCTATTTCAAAGTTAATACAAATAATTTTATTTTTCTCAATAAGCTGTGTTTTATGGCTTATTTTATGGATTCCTTGATCACCATAATGAACATGATTTATGATATTATCTATGCAGGTGTTATTTGATGTGTTCTTGTTTGTGATTGTAGATTCTCAAAAGGAAATTCTTTTGGACAGTTGAAGGATGGTTGCTACAAACTAGCGTTGGACTTAAGGTAGGGTCTAAACACCTCTATAGTTTTTATTAATGAATTGTAAATGTTCAGAGAAAGATAGATTTGCTTTTCCTACTTGTTGCTAGATATCTTTTGATACTACAGAGATCGGCCTTGTCCGCAAGATCGATTTATCTGGCCAACAAATTGGTCACTTTGTTGGGGACCTGAATTTTGTTTTTTGTTTTCCTTTGTCTTTGAGTTGAGAAACTTTTTCTTGTTTTTGGTTTTTGCTTGATGTGCGTGGGATTGGGTAGGTTTTAGGATTCGGATAAGTTTTTGTTTTTTTGAAATTTTCAAGGGGACCACACTTTCTTTTTACAGACAGTGCGGACATCTCCGCACTGCTCCTTTAGCGCACAGAGCGGTATCGCATCTAGTTCTTCTGGAAGCCTGCCGACCCTGTGAAATTTTTTGAAGAACCTAAAATGTTTTCTCCCTGTTAGGTTTAGGTTTCATTTAAAACTTTTAGTTTCTACCCAGACCTGCATGTGTTCTATCAAAAATCTCTTGTGAGTAAGTTCCATTGGTATTTTTTGTCTAGATGATTTTCTAGAAGTTTTGCATGCCTGGATTGGTTTTCACTTGGTCTCTGTAGTGACTCAAATATTAGAAGCCTAAGAGACCTTAGATCACCCTGGTGTCTTCTTTCTTTCTTGATGAGTTTGACTAATTTGTGACATCCGTCCTTGGTGGGAAATAGGTTTCGTTTTCTCTTTGCAAATCTTTGAACGAACTTGGTTATAAGTTTTGAATTTCATTTTTATAAAAGAAAACATAGCTCGAGGTTTTTTGATTGATTTGTTATTATGAACAAATTAATCCTTAGTTTACTAAATAACTAAGTAAAACATCCTCAAAAAGATTTGAAGCTTTTATTTCGATTAGGTTTTTAAAAAAGTTTTTACATCTCAATATTAGTTTTTGTAGTTTTGAGTGTTTTCTAGAAATTGTAGAATCTCTTTTGAAAGAATTGTTTTTTGCAGTTTTGAGTGTTGAAAAAGAAAAAGGATTCTTTGTGAGCATAATTAGTAGTCTCATTTTGAGTTCTTGTTGAAAAATACAAAAAGATTTTCTTTTCATTTACACGTTGAAAGAAAGATTTGTTTTTCAAAGAATTGCATTCTCAAACTCTTTCTTTTAGCTAGGAATTCATTGAAGGAAAAACGAATTGTTTATCATTCTTAGGTGCATTTTTTAGTGTTTTTGGAGTCGAATCTTCACACCATCAAAGTTTCATTTCCATACCTATTGACTTAAGAAACAACCCATAAAAGTAACGCTTAATTAAAATTGATCTAGCAGTCTTTTTTATTTCTATGGCTCCTATCACCAATATAGCTTAGGCTAGTATCTTGGATTAGGGAGTAATTAACTCTCCAAGATAGTTAAAACAAACAAGTAGCTATATCTTGTGGTAGGAAATAAATCCAATTGTAATTAATATAATCTGGGAAGCTCCTCTTAAAGGAGTCAATCACGATATCATTTTTGAACCTTTGAGACATTCAAGTCTATCTCATTGGGAAAGATAGAAGATTTGAGCGTATTATAAACGGTAAACCTTGGATTAACCATTGTCGAGGAGCTTGGGGTCACTTGTTGGTAAACCTCAGATTGATCATGTCGAGGAACCTTCAAGGGGATTGAGCTTTGATACTCTGCCCTTGTGCATAGATCAGATCGTAGACTGTTCCCCCAGTTGTATTTGTTACTGTTGGTAACCATAGTGTCCATAAACTTAAGATTATTTCCTAAGGTGACGGTTAAGGACAGGTCTCACTGTACTTAGAGCAGATGTCGACTAGACTCACTTGGACTCTCTGGGGGTTCTCTTCACTCGAGATAGTTTTGTGAAGAAACTTGTGCCAGTCCATTTCATTAAGTAGGTTTTTGGGGTAACTGTTCCAACCGCCCTTTCTGTATTAAATTCTACGATGTTGGATTTCATCACCAACTAGTGTTTTCGGTATGGAAAGTTACTTTTTGTGTGTGGTTTTAACTCTTAGATTTTTTGGGCATATGATTCAATTGTTTGGTTCTTTAGAGACTTTAGGTGGTTTTATTGAGATTTTCTTTGTTTGCATGTGAGTAATTAAATATTTAATCGTGGTTGAATTACCGAGACAATCTCGTAGACTTCAAGGGAAACCTCTCGAGTATACACTAATCCAGCTTGAAGGGCTACGAGCTCTTGTATCACCTAGTGACAGTAGATTTGGGTCACCAAAAGCTGAAGAGTCTTCCTTAATTTTTCATCCTGATTATCAAGTATAAACAACGGAGTATACTTCTAAGCCAATTTCACTTTCTGAAGTTTTTCTCCTACTAGTGAATTAGCTGAAGAACCTGAAATTTCTGAGCTTGAAACTGAACCTGCTCCTACTCCATCTTCAAGATTTTCTTCTCCAACTTCTAGTGGTCCTGGTTCACCCAGGGTAGGAAGTATCATTACCCAAAATTTTCCTTCTAGACTCATTTCTATTGAAGAACTTGTTAGTCTGGATGAAGATATAATTCTCCTTGAAAATTAACCGACTTTAGAACTTAGGGAGCGTGAATCAATTTTCTACAGTCCTTTTAGGAGTGATGCTTGGTACGTATCATTGACAAACTTTTTAGAAACTTGGGTCTTAGTTTTTCACCACCTTGAATTCCTTTTCATTCTATGCCCAGAGATTATTATCCTCCTTTGAATATGTCGAGATGGTCATCTATGTTTTCCCAAACACCAGAAACATTTTTATATGGTGGTCCTTCTATTCCTTTAGGGTATCATTCACTCACTGGTACTTTTTCAGGAGTGTCTCCTCGACCAATTTAACATGAGATATCAACTCGTAATAACGGCCTCAAGCATCGAGCGTAGAAGAAATCCTTATGATGTTTGGTACTATTCCAAATCTGCAACCTCAAGGTAGTTAGTTACCACTTGGGGGGCAATCTCAAGGATAGTACATACCGTCAGGACAGTACATACCTCAAGCTCAACCCCAAATACAGTACATACCTCAAGGTCAATCCATGATCTGAATTTGAAACTACTTGTAAATGGTTGGCAAGGTATTCAATTCAGTAATAAACATGTTTAAAAGATGCCCATGTCTTACAGTAAAGAAACACATGAAATTTTCAACTGTTCATGATCCATTTAAGCATAGCATAACTATTTCCTTTTACTGTTTAACACATCAAAATGAATTTGTTCTACAAAATAAATCAACCACAGATGCAAAAGAAGTTGATAAAGTAGTTCACCCCTCCTGGGCTACGTCTGCTGGGTCCAAGGCTCCCAAATGGGCATGTCCTCATTTTAATTAAATGCTCAAAATGAATATACAACTGAATAGAAGTCTCTACAGGTGGAATAGACTATAACAACAGATTCAGAACACTTGAATCCTTCAGGATTGACTACTGGTTCACCTCCAATGGATACTTGCAACCCTATACAGTTCTCACAATATTGGGCCCTCGTGGCTCCTAGATCTTACACGGCTCCAAAACCTCTGCAAATGACCTCAGATGGCTGTCAAACCTGTGCCAATGGCTTCAGAAGGTTGAAAATACCCAAAATCAAAAACAAAATTGTCCAAAACCGACTTTCCTAGCCAAAGTTATGGCCCATTAAAGTTTTCCTCCAGTTATGCCTAGAAACACTCCAGCTAACTTTAGTTGGAGTCCAGTTAACTCCAAATTTGCCGCTCCGCCAAAAGTTCCACCAACTGAACTGTCAGTTAACAGTCCATTAAACCCACATGTGACCAGAAAAAGCGCTGGTGGTTTGCCTCGGGTTCTATGCTGGGCGGTTAAGGTTTAGCCCACGGTTTCGGTTGTGGTCATATGGATGTGGGGCTGGCCCCTTTCATTTCTTGCCCAAACCTTTTTCAATATTTAAATACCAATTGGCTCATTTGCCTTTCAACTTCCGCCATTGTGGCCTGATAGTAAGGCTTGGCTCTTGTATATGGGAGGTCGTGTGTTCGATCCTCCATACACCCAACCGAATTTTAAACAACCGAAATACTCTTGCTGACGTCACCCTGGGCCACGTGGCAGCTTCTGAGCTTGCCACATGGCAGATTTTGATTGGCCTGCCCAAAATAAATATTCCATGGAATATTTCGAGGAATCTGTGGAATATTCTTTTTTTAATTTTTTTTTAAAATTCAAAAATTAAGGGTTATTGGGTGATTTTGTTTTTGGCATAACTTTCTCACACAGTGACCGTTTTTCGAACTATTTGTGGCGCTAGAATTAGGAGGACAAGCTATATCCAATTTTTTAGGTTTGAGCTAGTTCTGAGCACTTTCATTTTTGAGAATTTTACGACACTTGGGACATGAGCCCCTGATCACACCTCCCCATTGGGAAGCTTTTCGACCCCAAAAGCCTTCAACTACCTGTTAAAGAGGTGAGGGTATAGCGCCCTCACTCTGTCCACCTCCATCCAGTTTTCCTTGTTTGGTTTTCTGCCTTTGAAACCAACCCGAACATAATCTACATTGCCCCTCCTTGAAGTGCGTGTCCTTCTGTCAAGGATTGTATCTTCTTTCAGCTCATCTAAGAATTCTGGTGAGAAATCTTCTATAGATGGCAGTTGAACAGTGCTTTCATTGATCAACGATTCAAAGGAGGTTCATACAAACGTAAGTTCTCCACATTAACAACAGAATACATTTGCATGTAGGAAGGAAAATCTAATTGAAAAGCATTATTTCCAACCTTCTTGAGGATTTTGAGTGGACCATAATGAATAGGCTTCAACTTTTTACATTCTCCTTGCATCCTTTCCTTACTAATGTACAGCCATACCTCATCCCCTTCTTGAAACTTGTGATCGACTCTATGCTTGTCGTGTATTTCCTTGTACTTGCCTTGACTCTTCTCAAGCTGTTCTTGAATTTGCTGATGTATTTGCTGAATTCT
Source organism: Pinus taeda (assembly GCA_000404065.3). NCBI lineage: Eukaryota > Viridiplantae > Streptophyta > Pinopsida > Pinales > Pinaceae > Pinus > Pinus taeda. Next base: position 3,903 of record APFE030467225.1, on the reverse strand, counting down.
TTCAATGAATGAATGAGCTTTGTCAATATCACTATGTCCCTCAATGGCAACATCTTTCTCAAGAATGAAATCAAGAAGTGATTTTGGCAAGTAACCAAAACAAGCTTCAAACTGTGAGGTGTTTGTGGAAGAGTGCTTGGCACGATTGTAAGCATGTTGTATGTAGTGCAAATGTTCATCCCAAAGCTTGGGATGCTTGCTGCAATATCCTCTCAAGAGGTGCACAATGGTTTTGTTCACAACTTTGGTTTGTCCATCTGTTTGCGGATGGAAAGCAGTACTTTTCTTCAACTATGTGTCCATCATCTCCCATAGGTTGGACCAAAAATTCCCCACAAATCTGGAATCCATGTCACTAATAATGGAAGTAGGCAAACCAAAGTGAATCCATACATGATGAAAAAATAATTCAGTAGTTTGTTCAGTAGTTATAGTTTTATTACAAGGCATAAGTATACACATTTTGCTGAAACGATCAACTACTACATATAAATAATCATGTTGCTTTCTAGATTTTGGCAACCTCCTACAAAATCCATGCAGATGCTCTCCCATGGTCTAGAAGGTACCGGTAAAGGAGCATACAATCCAAGCTTCCTATTACTAGGCTGGCTTGTAGCACATAATGAACAACCTCTTATGAACCTTGAAACCAAATCTACCATGCGAAGCCAATAACAATACCTCTGTAGATGTGCACTGTTTTGCTTACACCAAAATGGCCAGCAATAAGAGAAGAATGAGCTTCTCTTATGACATTTATTCTCTCCCCCTGTGATATACATAACTTTCCCAAATGAAACAACAATTTTTTATGCATGTGATAGTCATTTTCCTCTACATGATTCCCTTTACTCAAGTTAGCATACACATCTTTAAAGTCATCACTGGATGCATACTGTTCTATGTAACTATCATGTACAATGGAATCATTCTTAAGTAAAGTAACAACACCAATAATAGGCCTTGAAAGCATACCAACAACTTTATTTAGAGTACCTTTCTTGTACCTTATTACCAACTGGAACTGTTGCAAGAAGCCCATCCATCTGAAGTGTCGTGACTGTTGTAACTTGCTTTGTGATTGCAAGTACTGTAAGGGCTGATGGTCGGTATGTATAACAGTTTATTTTCCCATCAAAAGTGTTTCCACTTTTTGACGCTTTGTACCAATGCATACAACTCCTTATCATAGGTAGGATAATTTGTAACAGCACCATTAAAAGTTTTAGAAAGAAAAGCAATAGGCTTACCATGTTGTAGAAGAACTGCACCCATGGCATAATCACTAGCATCGGTTTGTATCTCAAATGGTTGTCTCAAATCTGGTAATGCAAGGACCGGAGCTGAACTAATCTTCTCTTTCAAAGATTTGAAAGCTTTTTGTTGCTTGCCTCCCCATTGGAAAGCATGCTTTGCACTTGTTACTGCATGCATAGGAGTTGCTATAGGAGAGAAGTTAGAGATGAACTTCCTCCAATATTGAGCTGCACCCAAAAAACTTCTTACCTATGTAATGGATTTGGGAGTAGGCCACTTCACAATAGCCTCAATCTTAGCAGGATCAATTCTCAAAACACCTCCTCCTACTATGTGTCCCAAAAAAACCAAAGAAGTCTTTCCAAATTCACACTTTGACATTTTAAGAAATAATTGATTCTTCTTCAAAACATCAAGTACTTTCCTAACATGCATGACATGATCTTCTCTAGACTTGCTGAAAATTAAGATGTCATCTGAGTAGACAATAATGAAATCATCAAGAAAAGGACGCAAGACATCATCCATTACCTGCATGAAAGTTGCAGGTGCATTGCACAAACCAAACGACATCACAAGCCATTCAAAGAGTCCTTGTTTGGTTTTAAGCGTTGTCTTCCAAATGTCACTTTCTTCAATTCTTACTTGATGATATCCACTTCGCAAGTCTAACTTAGTGAAATATCGAACGTCTTTCAGCTGGTCTAGCAAATCATCTATCCTTGGGAGTGGGTAACGATTCTTTACCATTATCTTGTTCAAGGCCCTGAAATCAACACACATACGCCAAGTGCCATCATTCTTTGGAATTAGTACAATCGGTGACCCACATGGCGAAGTACTTGGCCTTATGAAACCCTTGTCCAACAAGTCCTTGATTTGCTTCTTTATTTCAACATTCTCCATAATAGTCATGCGGTACATGACTATGTTTGGAAGAGGAAAATCTGGATGCAAATGGATTTCATGCTAAATCTCCCTCTTAGGAGGCAAACCTGTTGGCTCCTGAAATATCTCATGATATACATCAACTACATCATACAGATCTGATTTAAGTTTTGGATCAAAATTGTCAAATGACTCATGATTCACATCAACCTTGGGCTTAATCATAAGAAGAACAAAATTCTTACTTGAATTGACAAGCCTTTTTACCTGTCTTGCATTCACCATCGCTATATTTGTCTTCTTGCGATGAGCTCTAACAATGAACTCCTTGCCATATTTGAAAATATGATATTTGTTTTCATGGCGATGAAAGATAGCTTTCTGTCAAACAAGTAAGGACTTCCCAAAACAATTCCTGCTATATCAAAAGGTACCACATCAAGTTCAACTGTGTCAATAAAATGTGCAGTAATTGCAAAGCGCAATGTGCACTTCCTTGAAACTTGTAAATTTGCATCCTTGCAAATCCATCCAAGTGGATATGGCTTCGAATGTGGAATGGTCTCAAGTTTAAGCTGCTTGACCAAGTCTTTTGATATAAGGTTTTCTTGTGACCCACTATCAAAAAGTGTGTCAATTTTAGTATGTTTTGAAATCACCCTCACATGAAATAGTTCAATTCTTTCTTCCTCATTAGGAGCTTGTACATGACAGTTTGAGGTACTAGTGTTGGCTTGAATTTCCATTTCTTTTCCCTTCAAGTTTTTCAAACCCATGGCTGTAATTTTCATTTCATCACCTAAATAATCCGCTAAATCTTGTGGTGTAGATGTAGTAGTAGCAGTTTTCTGTTTCCCTTTGGATTTGTTAAATTGAGGTCTTTTTTCAGGATGTAATTTCCAACAGTTTTTCTCCTCATGGCCTGGTTTAGAACAGTGTTTACAGATCTCTTTCTCACTCTCCTGTTTGACAGATGCATTCTTTTTGCCCTTTCCCTTAGAGGTTTTCTCTTTGTTTTTCCCCTTAGCGGGCTTGTTTCTACCCTCTTCAAATGTGTTTTTTCCCCTTGCCTCTAAATGGGTAGTTTGGACACAAACCTCATCCAGGCTAGTAGGGTTAAACATCAAGATGGTGTGTCTAAGGTAGCTATGCAAGCGACCAATATATTTCAACAAGGTTTCCTGGGTCTGTAAATCTACCCCTAACAAAAGAGCTCTTATCCTGAATTCTTGGATGTAGTCTTGGACACTCTGACCCTTAAGTTGTCTGAAATTTTGCCAGTTCATAATGGCTTTCTACATGTGAGCAAGAGGATAAAATTGTTTTTTAATGGCTAATAGAAAGTTAGTCCATATTAAGGTAACCTTACCAAATTTCTTGATCTCCTCTTTGGTCTTGGCCTCCCACCAGACCAATGCTGCTCCATCCATTCTCAAAGAAGCCAACTGAATCTTTGTGGCATCATCATGCATATTCTAGATCCTCAAGTAAACTTCCAATTGCCTAATCCATATGTCAAGATTTTCTGCATTCACTTCACCATTAAACATAGGTAATTCGAATTTTACATCAAGCTTCAAAAAAGGACTTTTTCGAGAGGATCTATGCTTATGCACAGAAGAAGATGACGAGGATGAAGAGGAAGGAGGTGATGATGGGGGTGGTGGATCACCATTACCTCCATGTCCTTTCTTGGAATGATCATCATCCTTCTTGCCTCCTGAAGAGCCCTCTCCTTCATGTGGATGTTTGGAC
>APFE030467208.1:0-13717 GCA_000404065.3 Pinus taeda | reverse complement strand
TTCCATATGCAAGTGCAGTCGGTAGCCTGATGTATGCAATGGTCTGTACTATACTAGACATTGCACATGCAGTGGGAGTATTGAGCAGGTTTATGTCAAAACCATGAAAGGAGCATTGGACAACAGTGAAACGACTTTTCAGGCATTTGCATGGCACTAGTGATTATGGTCTGTGCTACCAAGGAAGACCAGGATTGGACAGAGTGTTGGATATTCGTGGCTTTGTTGATGCATATTGGGCTGGAGATTTGGATCATAGAAGATCTACAAGTGGGAATGTGTTTAACCTATTTGGAGGTGCAGTCAGTTGGATGAGTAAGAAACAATATGTAGTGGCACTATCAACTACAGAGGCAGAATACATGGCAGCCACTCATGCAAGCAAGGAAGCCGTTTGGTTGTAGAGACTGTGTTCAAGTATGGGGTTAGTATAGGAAACTATAAGGATAGACTATGATAGCCAAAGTGCAATATTATTGGCAAAGAACCCTGCATATCATTAAAAAACAAATCACATTGATGTTCAGTATCACTTTGTGAGGGATATGGTAGAAGACAAAAATGTGTTGCTGGTAAAGGTGGACACTTTGAAGAATATTGCAGATGCATTGACAAAATATGTGAGCTCTGTTGTAGATAGACAATGGGCATTTCAGGGTTGGGAAAATAACTAAGCTCTCTTGTGGCCCCCTGTGGAAAGAAAACAACAAGTGGGAGAATGTTGGGTTGTGTTATATTCTTTCCACATAGTTAATAGGGGGTTTGAAGGGCACCTATAACCCCACTTTATGGGGTTCGAGGCAACGCCTAGGAAAATATTGGTTTTGGACCCTATGTTAGGTTGGGCGGACCCACCTATGGTTTTGTGCATGATTTTCGCACATTTTTTTTTGACGCGATGGTTTTCGGTCCATGGTATTGGATGCGATGGTTTTTGGTCCATGGTATTGGATGCTTCGACATGTATAAATATGTATTGTAACATTGAAAGGAACATAATGAAAAATCAATTTGGTAGTCCCGGTTTTGGGATCTAGGGGAAAATATCTGTATATGTGTTTTATGTGTTATGATCTTGCATTATTTATTTTCTGTGTTTTAGAATTCGTATGCAGGTAATTTCTGTATGGGGTTAAAACCTACACCACCATCCCAAATCTTTCCAATATCTTTACAACATATTTTCCTTGAGATAGGAAAATTTCTCTTGGCTTTTGCTAGACTTCCAATCCTAGGAAGTAGTGCATCAGCCCTAGGTCCTTCATATCAAATTTAGAATCCAACTCCTTCTTACATTTGTGAATGAGAGGGTCTGCACCTATTAGAAAGAGGTTGTCCACATAAAGTACCAGTATGAGAGGTTTATCATTTTTAACAAAGGTTCCGATCGACTTCACTTCTAGCAAATCTTAGTTTCATCAAATAGCTATCAATCCTCTCATACCAAGCTCAGGGTGCTTGCATCAAGCCATAGAGATATTTATTCAACCTACATACATGATATTCCTGATCATGAACCTCAAACCCCTCAGATTGTTCCACATAGACTTCCTCTTTGATCAAACCATGCAAGAAGGCTGTCTTGACGTCCATATGATGTAGGTTCCATCTTTGCGAGGCAACGAGGTCTATGATCAAGCAGATGGTGGTGTATCAGACAACAGGTGCAAATACCTCATCGTAATCTACACCTTCCTTTTGAGAGAAGCCTCGATCAACAAAGCGAGCCTTGAAATTTTCTGCACTTCCATCAGCTTCATGCTTGATTTTGTAGAGCCACTTAGAGGTGACAACCGATTTGTCCTGGGGTCTAGGGACCACATCCCAAAAATCATTATTCATAATTGACTCGTATTCTTCATTCATAGCATCCTTCCATACTTGTTGCTTCACGAATTTTTAAAATGATGAAGGCTCATTTTGAATGATAGTGCTCATGATGGTCAAGTATCCTTGATACATGTTCGACTTTTTACTCTCACGAAAAGTCCCCCTTGGTGCAATATGTCTCTTGACATATTCAAGAGTCTCCCTAAGCCATGAGGGTCTCCTCGTAGAGGATGTGGGCTCTTAGGGAGGAGGATCAATAGGATCCATAGGTTCATCAACATCAGGCATTGTTTCGTCCTCTTTTTCACCCTGTTTTTTTGGTGTCAACTTCTTTGTCCTTCCTTGGGATAGGAAGGTTGTTGATCTTGCTGAGGGCCATATCTTCATCAAAGGTGACATTATGACTTATTTCAACTTCCCTTTGACCAGCCACATAAATTCTATAACCCTTAGAATTTTCACTATAGCTCACAAAGATTCCTTTCTTCCCTGATGCACCCAATTTGCTTCTTTTCTTGTCCGACACATGAAAATATATGGGACTTCCAAAAATTCTAAAATGAGAGACATCAAGTTTCCTAGCAGTGAACATTTATTTGGGAGTCTTGGAGTCCAATGCTTGATGAGGGCATTGGTTTTGAACATACACGGAGGTATTTGTAGCTTCGACCCATAGAAACTTCAGAAGCCTTTGATCATGAAGCATGGCGCGAACAACTTCTATAATAGTACGACTCTTCCTTTCAGCCACACCATTATTTTTCGGAGTGTATGGTGTTGGAGTCTCCCTCTTAATGCCATCTAATTTGCAATAATAATGGAATTCATTTGATTCATACTTAGTCCCATTATTAGCCCTCAATATCTTGATTCTCTTCTCAGATTGATTTTCGATCATCGCTTTGAAGTGACGAAACTAGGTGAATAGTTCATCATTATTTTTCAAGAAATAGATCCAGATCTTATGAGAATAGTCATCTGTAAAGGTGAGATAATATAAATATCCTCCCAAAGAGTTTACGGGCATCATACCAAACATGTCAGAGTGGATCAACTACAATATTTTTGTGGTCTTGCTATTACTTGAGGGGAATGGTCCCCTTGTAATTTTTCCCTCGGCACATCCCAAACATACACCTTCATGCTATACTTTGAACTCGGGCATACTTGTCACCATTTTTCTCACATCGGGAAGATACTTATAATGAAGATAGGAAAACCTCCAGTACCATAGTTCAGATTGTAGAGATGTGTCACAAGACATGGCTTTCAATGGACTTCCTCCAACTTGATACAAAGTGTCAACCCTGAAACCAAGAGTAAAATCTTCTTTAAAAATCATTTTCCAAACACGTACCTTTCCATTGATGAATGGCACCTTGTATCCTTTGTCTTCCATTGCTGAAATGGACACCAGGTTCTTCTTGAGATCAGGTACATATAGAACTTCTTGTAAATGAATAGTGTTACCTTGATTCAATTGAAGGGTAACATTCCATACTCCCTTCATGGGATAGGTGGCATCGTTTGCAAGGATAATATCCAAGTTTGTCTCCTTCTCTATCAGATTAGAGAGAGTTTCCTTGTATTCAGTGAAGTTCCTTGACGCACCACTATCAATTAGCCAATTCCCTAAAGTGTACAGCGGGGAGGTAGTGGTGAGGGCTGATATAAGATAATATTACTTTTGCTTATTTTTAACAATATTTTATTCTTCATACCTGGAGTTCCTTGCTTTCTTCGAGGGTTGACCATTTCATTCATGTCCCACCTTCCTTTTTCCTTTGCCATTGTACATGCCATTCCTTTGATTGTTGTGTTTGAAGTTGCCCCTAGAATGATTGTGATCATCATCAAGTGAGGTGTCCCTTATATTTGGACAGTCCCTTGCATAGTAGCCAAAATTATTGCAAACAAAGCACATGCCCTTCCTTCCGCCCTTAGATCTAGGCTTTCCATTGAAATGACCTTTAGACCCTACATTATTTCTCCTTTTGGCATGAGCGAAGAAAGCAATGGGGTTGCTTCTATTAGATGGCATTTCTTGCTCCATCATTATTTTTGCTTTTTGAATGCATCTCAACATCAATTCTTCAAACCCTAGAATCTGATCATTATTGAGAATAATGGTTCTAAATATATATCACTCAGGTGGAAGTCTTACAAGGGTAGTGATAGTAAGTTCCCTGTCAGAAATGACCTCTCCAATCGAAAGTAGATCATTCTTGATCTCAGTGATCCTTAAGAAGTAGGATTGAATATCCTCATCCTTGCCCTTCTTAATATCCTTCAACTTATTTTTGAGAAATAGAATTTGATTAGCATCACTAACCTTGAACATGTTGACCAACCTATCGTAGATTTCCTTGGAGGTGTTCAAATGAGAGATGTAGGCCACTAGACACTTCTCAATGGAATCTATGATAATCTTCTTCGCTTTGAATTCAACTTTATTGTACTTGGTCTTCATAGCAGCCGGTGTATTTGAAGGAGGATCAGGGATTTTACCCTTCACATAATCCAACACTTCTTGCTCTTCCAAGGTCAATTCAAGGTACATCTTCCATCCATGATAGTCAGATTTTTCACGGAGCTTGTCTTCAGCCGGGAAGTGGGATGAGGAACCCATTGATCCTTTTTTCCTTGTCCAACTGTCTTCGATGATTGCTCTTTCACTCTTGCTTGGGCTTTGTCTTCACCTCACCTCTAATACCATGTTAATTTTAGGTAATAATGGTATGTTCTATGCTTAAGAGAAATTTATTTAAATTTCTTTATTAGCTTAATATCAATATCCAGTTTAGAAATCACATCAGCATGATAGTAAAATACAGATAGAACATAAAAATAAATAGTAGAAGACAAGCCAAGACAAGAGGACACAAGATGTGGCACCATCCAGGGACAAACCCCAATGTGGGGAAACCCTTGTTTAATTCTTCTTATATTCTTCAATAGTTCAAGAGAGAGAGAGATAGTGCAAATTACAAATCTGATAATTTATGACAACAACAAGAAGCCCTAACCAAAAAATTCAACACTAGTTAAACATGGAAGAATTCTTCCTCTAAATAGCTCGGTCAAACCCACTCAACTTTGGCCTCAAACAACAAGCCCAGTTAGCCCAAAACAGTCCGAAAAAGTCCATTCAAAAGTTGGTCAACGAAAGTCAAATTGTGGCCAAACCTAGGGAAGTAAAATCTAGTCAAAGGAGAGGTTAGATCACCTCAATTTCAATGCCCAAATACGTGGCCTACAAAGGAGAAGATACCTCACCCAATCAGTAGTCAAAATAGGTCAACAAAGTCAAACAATAGTTCTAAAATTCAGTCAATGTTGGTCAACACAATCAAACAGATCTTCCTTCCTTCGCACGTGTGAGAGACAACTACCCAAATTTGTGTACCTAATCAAGTGAGGAGAAGGAGATGAATGAAGATGATATGTTGATAAAATGACTTGAGGTTTACTCCTTTCATATGCAACGTTGAGGATGAGCTGGGGGTTTGAATGCCTGTTTTGCTTGCTGGCCAACCTTAACAATTTGTCCATAATATAAATAAATTGATATATTCATTTGTACATGTCAGAATCGAATGATATTTAGATCAATCCTACACCTATTGAAGGGAGGAACCCAAGAAAAATATCAGTTTTCATAAATGGGATAACCCATGTGGAGTTTGGCCCTAGTTGCCAATTTCAATGGTTTTGCAACTAAGTGATTAGTATGCTTGTAGAATTTGTATTTTGTAAATGATAGATCTTGAAGAATTTGGAGAATATAGGGTTTGTAAATGCTGACAAATATCTTAATTAAAAAAATCCTAGGAACAAAACCCAAACTAATCATTTCCACTATAAGAAAAGTATCTATCTCTTGACAATGACAAAAATAACATCATGATGGTGAAAAAGATCCAAGATTAACAAAGAGTTAGCCTTCCTAAAAAACATGAGTACTTTACATCTCATTTCCTTGATTAATATTGTTGTTATTATGTCTTATTCTTTTTATTCTTTCATAATCTTCCAATAAATCTTGCAAGTCAAAACAAGAACTATCTAAACTTGACTAGCCAATGAAAGAATCAGAAGAACGTGACATAGCATGAAGATTAAGAAGGAGGAAGCAATTTGAAGTATGCATCAAGAAAGTCGATCAGATGACAACAGAAAAGGGAAGAAGTTCACTTACCTCAGTTGGAAAGAGTGAGCTATAAGATCTTGAATGAATACAATTTTACTTTAAGTTTAGCAGAAAACTCAGAGAAGCTTGTAATCAAAAGCGAAGATGACAAACTTATGGAAAATGCTTTAGCAAGAAGTTGAAGAGTTTGTTATGGTTGTAACGATAACTAATTGGTTTTATTTAAGAAAACATTGATTGGGTTGATAGTATGGATGCTAATAGAGACACTACTAATGATTGGGAGATGATATTATTTCTTAGAAGAGTGTGAATCATAATTCTGTTGCAATATGAAGAAAGAAGATTTGAAGGCTTGTGCAATCATTTAGGAAGAAATTTCGCTCCATAAGGTGTTCAATGAACTACTTGATGACATGTTAGATTCAAAGCTACATGAATATTATTAGAGAACCAAGAAGGTCGAAGTGTTTTATGATTCAAGAATATGATGCAGATAAAAGCTGAGAAGCAACACCAAATATCCATAAACAAACATATAGTCAATGTATTCATAAAGTTATTTCTTAAAGGGAAAATGATCTGAAAACAAAGAATTGACTATTTTCTCAATTTCACTAAATATTAACTAAGGTTTCTTTTATGTGAATGAATGAGAGAAAAACTTATTTTTAAGTGCCTTTAAACTTAAACTTGAAATCTGACTATGAGCATGAACAACAGAAAGAAAAGAAGCAAAAACATAAAGCTTTGATGACGGAGTTCGTCCCTCCTGGACTACATCTTTGGGTTCACTTCCAAGTGGGCATCCACTATATTAGGAATGCTCAAAAAGTCTCTTTACATAAAATTTATCCATTCTATACTATGCACGTAGGCATCAATGGCTACTATTAGAATGAAGGCGTCGGCCTCTGATCTCCATCACAACTTTTCATTCTCACAAAGGCCCAAGGATGGCCAAGATATGCCCAAAAAGGCATTTACAGGCACAAATAAAACACAATTATGAAACTCACATTACAACTCCCACAACAGGGGCGCACTGGTAATACCTTTTTTAAGGCCATGGGAAGGTCCCAGGGTCAAGCCCCAAACCTCCCAGGATTGGATTTGGTAATACATAGCAATCGTTGTAACTATATAACATATATGGTATTGTAACTTTATCATATAGTTTTTTTAAACAATATTCTAGTGGATATGTGAATTTCCACGTACCATAATTAACATATGGTTATTAACCATAGGATCGGAGGATATATATTTGAACCTCCTACGCTATTTATATGACTGTTTTGTAACCTTAAACTAGTGGCTAAACATGTGACCATCTGTGGAAAACGGTTGGAACTTAATCTGGCAGTGATAAGCCTTGTGGCATGTGGTTGACATCTGTGGCATGTGACCAGTCCACTGGTTACCTGCTCCCCAACAATTATGTATTAACTGTGACCCATGGAATAACATATAATATATATGTTATAACCTTAGTTTTAAACATATGCATATATTATGGTGGTGTTACATATGGTTGTTGTGCAATATTTGAAGCGCCATTTTACTTAATCCCGTGTCATCCGTGGTATGGTTGTAATAATAGTTTACCAACTCCATGTTTGGAGTTAGTGCTGGAGCACCGATAAAACAAGCTAAGGGTTTGACACTCCACCTACCCTTTTCCCCAATTTCCATTACAACTAACATTTAAATATAAAATCACGCCATTGTATTATAAAACAAATGTGTCGACCATTGGTAAGATTTTGCAATGTGGGTTCGAAGGTTGCAGGTTCGATCCCAACCCTACCAATCTGTCCACTGTGTTGACTTTGACGGCCTCTACATTGAATTTGACCTGCCACATGTCATACTGAGAGACTGCCACTTTGCCTGCAAGGCCCATTTTTTTACCTGTTTGACAATAACTTCAGAACGTGTTTTCTCACTCATATGAAAGATATTTTCGAAACCAAATATACCACCGGAATCAGCGCGAAGAGATGTTCAACTTGGCACTAGATTTTTGGACATCTGAGACTTTTGAACTTTGAGAATTTCAAGGATCCTCTTGGATCATTCCTCTCGACTGGAAGCTTTTGGACCACCAAAAGTTTGGTTTTAAGTAGACATGAGGTGAGGGTACATCTCCCTCACCCTTACGATCTCCACCCACCTTTCCTTGCTTGGATTCATGCCTTTGAGCCCCACTTAAAGATACTCAACATCTCCATGCCTAGAAGTGCGAACCTTTCTGTCTCAAAAGGTATCTTCCTGTAACTCAATCATACATTCAGGTGAAAAATCATCTATAGTTGGAATTTGAGCATTTCCTCTAGATCCATGATCAAAGGAGGTTCATACAAATTCAAATTTTCAACATTGACAACTAAATATATGTGCATATATGGAGGCAAATTTAAATGAAATACATTGTACCCATTCTTTTCAACAATCTTAAATGGACCATACCTGATAGGCCTCAACTTTTTATCTTCACCTTTCATCCTTTCTTTTTTGATGTAAAACCATACTTGATTACCAAATTGCAAGTGATGATCCACACAATTCTTGTCATGGCACATTTTGTACTTGGCTTGAGCTTCCTCACCAAAGATGAAGTCCATTGTTGATTTTGACAGGTACCCAAAACATGTCTCAAAAGGCGATCTACCTGTAGAATAATGCAAGGCCCGGTTGTAAGCATGCTAAAAATAATGTAAGGATTCATCCCACAACTTAGGATGCTTGCTGCAATAGCCTCTGAGAAGATGTACCACTATTCTGTTCACCACCTCTATTTTCCCATTGGATTGTGGATGAAAAGTTATGCTCTTTTTCAACTTAATGTCCATGATTCCCCACAAAGTGGAACAAAACTCTCCCATGAAACGAGAGTCCCGATTTGAAATGATAGAAGTAGGCAACCCAAAATGAACTCATACATTTTGAAAGAACAACTGTGTAGTTTGTTCAACAATAACTTGCTTTCTACATGGAACAAGAATACACATTTTTATAAATCTATCAACCACAACATAGAAATAATCATGCCCTTTTCTAGACATTGGAAATCCTCCTACACAATCCATAGATATACTATCCCATGGTCTAGAAGGGATTGGAAGTGGCATATACAAACCTAAGTTTCTGTTGTTTGGTTTTCTTGTTGAGCACATGACACAACCTTTGATGTACTTAGCAATTGTTTCATTCACTCGAGGCCAATAGAAATACCTATGTAACTGTACCACTACCTTACCTACACCAAAATTCCATGAAACACGAGAAGAATGTGCTTCCATGATCACATGCACTCTTTCTCCTTGTGGTATGCACAACTTGCCAAGATGGTACAATAACCTGTCATGAACATGATAATTCACTTCTTTTACTTGAGCACCACGAGTTAGTGATTCATACACATATTTGAAATCAATATCTTCAACATATTGTTCAATATAACTTTCATGTGCTAAAGAACTATTTTGCAGAATAACTGAAGCATTCAAAGAAGGTCTTGATAACGTATCAATTACTTTATTGGTGGTACCTTTCTTATATTCGATTACTAATTGGAATTGCTGCAAAACCCTATCCATATATAATGTCAAGACTGTTGCAACTTAGTTTGAGTTTGAAGGTACTGAAATGACTGATGAACTCTATGAATCACCATTTCTTTTCCCATTAAATAAATGTTTCTATTTTTTAACACTTTCCACTAATGCATACAATTCTTTATCATATGTTGGATAGTTAGCAATTGCTTTAGAAAATGTTTCTGAATGAAAACAAATAGGCTTTCCTTTTTCCAATAGCACTACACCCGTTGCATACCCACTATCATCAATTTCTATTTCAAATGGTTGTTGAAGGTCTGGTAAAGCCAATATTGGAGCTGTCACAATTTTATGCTTTAAAGTATCAAATTCTTTTTGTTTTTTTCCTCCCCACTGAAAGGGGACTTTAGAACTTGTTAAAACATGAAGTGGTGAGGCAATAAAAGAGAAATGAGAAATAAACTTCCTCTAATATTGAACTACACCTAAAAAAATTCTAACGTCCATCACATTTTGAGGTCTTGGCCACTTAAGGATTACATCAATTTTAGTTGGATCTATTTTAAGTTGACCTCTTCCAACTATGTAACCAAGATATATTAAGGAATTTTTCCCAAATTCACACTTAGAAAGTTTGAGATATAGTTTCTCTCTCTGCAACACATAAAAAACTTGTTTAACATGCTCTACATGTTCTTCCAAACTTGAACTGAAAATAAGAATATCATTAAGATAGACTATGACAAACTTATCAATAAATGGACAAAAAGCATCATTCATCACTCTCATAAAAGTTTCTAGAGCATTGTATAAACCAAACGGCACAACCAACCATTCATAAAGCCCTTGTATAGTCTTAAATGCAGTTTTCCATATATCATTCTCTACAATACGAATCTGATGATAACCACTTCTTAAATCCAGTTTTGTAAAGTAAACAACATTCTTTAACTGATCAAGAAAATCATATATTCTTAGAAGAGGATACTCAGTATTAATGGTGATTTTATTTAAGGCTATAAAATCAACACATTCTCCAAGTTCCATCTTTCTTAGGGACTAATATGATCAATGATCCACATGGAGAATAACTAGGTCGAATGAAGCCTTTATCAATCAATTCCTTAATTTTTTTCTTAATTTCTTTATTTTCTATGACCGACATATGATACATGCCAACATTTGGAAGAGGGGCATCGAATTGTAATTGAATCTCATGTTGTATTTCTCATTTTGGAGGTAGACTTTTTGGTTCTTTAAAAAATTCCTTATAATAATCTACTATTTCAACCAGTTTCTCCTTAAACTGAGAATCACACCCTTGAAAAGAATCATACTTATCTTTAGGTTGTTCTCTAACAAACATGAGAACATACTTTTTACTTGAATTTATCAGCGTTTTCATTTGACTAACATTGATTAAATGCAAGCTTGTCTTCATTTTGTGTGCCCTGACAATGTATTCAATTCCATTTTTAAAGAGACGATACATATTCTCCTTTTTATGAAATATGGCATATCGATCATAAATATAAGGACTACCCAACACAACTCCACATATATCCAAAGTAATCATATCTAGCTCAACTTCGTCAACAAAATTAGTTGTAATTGCAAACCTTAAATGAAACTGTTTTGTGACTTGCATCTGAGTGTTTTCTTTCAACCATCCTAAAGGGTATGGTTTTGGATGATTTTTAGTTTATAATCCCAATTTCCTTACTAGATCCTCAGATAATAGATTTTCTTGTGATCCACTATTGAATATTGTATTTATCTTAGTGTGCTTAGAGATAATCCTGATATGAAACAATTAAAATCTCTTCTTCTCTTCAATCACATCATTAGATTTTGAAGAAGATGTCGAACAAGTAGAACTAGAGCTAGATTCATATGTTAGGGGAATTTTGAGGTCTAAAATGGGCCTGCTAAGGAAATTATAAAATAATAGTGGAAATAATAAAATAAGATTAGATTACATCATCAAATTTTAGAGGGAAAAAAGAAAAAACTAATTTTTCAACTCGTATTTTCAACTTATCTCCTTATGGGTTTATTCAAATTTCAAGTGGAAACACTTGTTGGATGCAGAAGTTGATTCCTCATCTAAGGAGTACCCATGTTGCATACTTTTGATGGACCCCGCTACACGAAAAATGAAAAGTACATGAAAAATGTGATTGCAATCATGCTTTTAAATTATTTCTCATTTTTCTTGTAGTAGGGTCCATCGAAAGTATGAAACATGGGTACTCCTTGGATGAGGAATTAAATTTTGCATCCAACGAGTAATCCTACTTGAAATTTGAGTAAAACCTTGGGGAGATAAGTTGAAAACACGAGTTGAAAAACTAGTTTTATTATTTTATTATTTTTAATATTTGTACTTTTTTACTCCAAAAAGGGTGAATCATCCCCCATGGTTGACATTATCATCTTGAATCCTATTGGTTCTTATAAAGTTTATTTTGGTTGTACATTTTTCTTAGGAGGCCCATTTTAGACCTCAAAATTCCCCTAATGAGGATTACCTATCAGACCCATAATGACTATCTCTTTTCATCACTAGAGTCAGATCCCAAATCTTGTTGGGCTGCAACATTAATAGCTTTCATCTCACCCTTCTTCTTAAGAAACTTCTTTAGATTAAATTCTGGATGAAGCTTCCAACACTTGGAGTCATCATGTCCAACCATCTGACAATGAGTACAAGTAGGCCTTTCTCCTTCTTTCTTAGTTTTTTACAATTTATTCCCTTTCAACTTGCTCTTCCCTTTGCCTTCTTTGGAATCTTTGCTCTATGAATTCTTGAATGGTTGCTTTGAAAAGTTTGATTAAAAAGGTCTGCCAACTAAATTCAATTTGAATGGACTGTACACACACTTCATCAAAGTCAGTTGGATTAAACATAAGTGTTGTATGTCGTAAATAAGAATGCAAACTTACAATATACTTTAACAAAGTATCCCATGTGTTTAATGGAACATTAAGTGCTAATGCCTTTTGAGAAGGAGGTTCATTACCATCAATTTTTTCCTTGCCATTTTTCACTTTCATGCCTTTAGAAGACAAAGTTTCATATCTAGTCTTCTTGTCTTCATAAAGTTCTGCAATCATCCTTTGCATATTAAGGAACATTTGCTGAAATTGCTCCTCGCTCTTTGTCTTAGGAGCTTCTCCTTCATTTGAACATGCCATCTTTTGCGAGACTTTCCTCTTTCCAATCTCTGGATTTACCTCTTCACGTTTCCCTTCTCCACGTCGCGACCTGGATCTAGTCAACATTCACATTGGAAAATATACTTCTTATACATGATCAACCTTGCCTCAAAATATACTTCTTATACTCAATTTCACCAAATATTAACTAAGGTTGTTTTTATGTGATTCAATGAGAGAGAAAGTTGTTTTTAAGTGCCTTTAAACTTAAACTTGAAATCTGAATATGAGCATGAACAACAGAAAGAAATTAAGAAAACACATAAAGCTTTGATGACGGAATTCATCCCTCCTGGACTACATCTCTGGGTCCGCTTCCAAGTGGGCGTCCATTGTATTATGAATGCTAAAAAAGTATCTTTACATAAAATTTATCCATTTTGGACTGTGCACGCACTGGCTACTATCAAAATGAAGGCCTCAACCTCTTCTCTCCAATGCAACTTTTCGTTCTCAAAAAGGCCCAAGGATGGCCAAGACATGCCCAAAAAGGCATTTACAAGCATAAATAAAACACGATTCTAAAACTCACATCTCCCATAGCAGGGGTACACTGGTAATACCTTTTATAAGGCCGCAGTCAGGTCCTAGGGTCAAACCTGCGGACCTCCCGGGATTGGATTTAGTAATACATAGAGATCATTGTAACTATATAACATATATGGTGTTGAAACTTTATCATATAGTTTTTTTTTTAAATAGTCCAGCAGATATGTGAATCTCCATGCACCATAATTAACATATGGTTATTAACCATAGGATAAGCAATATATATTTTAACCTCCCGCGCTATTTATATGACTATTTTGTAACCATAAACTAGCGACTAAACATGTGACCATCCCATGGCAAACGGTTGGAACTTAATTGGCAGTGATAAGTCTTATGGCAGGTGGTTGATATCTATGGCATGTGACCGGTCCACTAGTTACCTGCTCCTCGACGGTTATGTATT
>APFE030467200.1:16983-40378 GCA_000404065.3 Pinus taeda | reverse complement strand
CCCTTTTCTCCTTTTGTCTTTTGGAAAAAATTTAATCCCTAACCCTAGGGTTCAATGGTTGAGCTTTAATTTCCAAATCTCAAGATGTGTGGTTGAGATCACTTTCCAAAATGACCCCCCTCATACATTGGCCACATTACTTAAAACCCTCCTAGTACCTTTTTCAAGTTGTATACATTTTTTAAATTTTCTCATAAAGTGATTTTCTCAATTCACTTTAATATTAGAAAAGTGAACTATGTACTTTACACATAAAATCACTTTATAAAGTGCAAGTGACTTTAATATTAGAAAAAATACACGGTAAACCACTTTTAAGTATCTCTTCCACCCATGACATTAATATAACTCATAAATGTCACCAAGTCAAAAGTCATTAATGTGTCTACTAGGCTAAAAGGGATAAATGCCTTGTAACACCTTTCCTTCGTATTATTTTCAACACTAACTTCTTCAAATATTCATGGGGTCAATACAACTCATGGCCATGTGAACAAGCATAGTTGGATTCAAGCATGGGTGGAGCTAATCTGATCAAGGGGCACTTATGTCTCCTCTAGGTTGACCCATGGCTGACGATGAGTCTTGGTATTACAACAAGAATGTTGCAAATCCTAGGGATACCGGCTTTAATTTATCAATAAGGAATTTGTACAAACTTAAGAGGTGAAAATGCTATATGCACAATAAGGAAGATTCTACTTAAGCTTCTCTGAAACAATGAATTAAACTAAAATGTGCAGAGACCATTTTTACAAAATTCCAAAGAAGAGAAACTACTGACATTAACTTTGCAAGCAAAGAGAAAATTGAAGCATTACTTGTCCTACTACATAAAAGAAACACTAATTTATTTGCATTTAAAGAAAGTCTAGAAAATAAATCCTAAACTGTTTTTCAAAAGATAAATAACAGGAAAGTAAGCCTAAGCTAGTTGCATGAAAGTAGTGACTCTAATCTATCTTGCAATATATCAAATCTATACTATTGCAATCAAGGTACACTCTACCTTATTTTCCAACACCATCAAATGCTTAAAAGTGACCAATGCAAACTATTTTATGCTACTTAACTCATAAATAAAACAGTGAACCCTAGTTGCAAAAGTAGAACTACAATGATGAAATGAAGATATACAAAGGGGGTTTCGCATTCTCAAGTTTTTTTTCAAGGCTTAGAGGACGTTGTGGAGTGATGAGAAGAAAAAAATAAGCTTTTAGGGAAATTTGGGTGTGTTATGATGAATTATGTGAAATGCTACAAGATTGCTACATGATTGCTATAGGATGCCCTGTATTGCTACATGATTTCATTCAAGAGCGATCTAAGGGTTCTAGAAGTGGTATGATGGTGGGAGAGGGTCATAGGAATTTTTAAAAAAGTGCAAGGGACATTTCCAAGTTTAGATATACTAAGTAGCCCTTCTTTCACGAGGGAAAAGGAAAACTAACAATCTCTTGTAGGTTTGTAATGTAATTTTCTATGTGTAGATACTTTGGAGAAACAAATGAAAATGGGAGGAAGAGCATTGGAGGAGATAGTGTTTATGCATGGAAAATGATGTTAATCTCCCCTCTGAACCAATATATCTCTCATGCATACAAAATTATCATTTAACTAGCAATGACAACATGATTAAAGCACTGGTAAAATACTAATTACAAAAAACAAAAATGCAGGGGAAAGGATGAGTTGAATTTGAACTAGAATCTGTCTTATTGCATAAAATAAAGACTATAACTTTTTTGTGCTTGTATAAATAGGGTATACAACCAAGATTCTCAATAAAGCTTATTTATAAACCTATAGTGACCTGAATATTGGGAGACAAGAGCTAAGAACACGAAGAGAAGAAGAAAACATAGAGAACACACAAAGAAACCTTTTATTAAAATAAGGGAAGATGTGCTACAGCTACATTGTGTGGACCCCTATGTCTTTTTATAAAGTGAGGCCCAAATTTATAGCCTTTTGAGTTATAATACATGGGTAATTACCATGGTTTGATACCATGGTAAATACCATGGGAAAATAACATGGGTAACTGCCATGGGTAAATACCATGGGAAAATAACATGGGTAACTACCATGGGTGGATGAGACTTTCCATTCATATCATTCCTTCCTCCTTAGGAAGTAATGGTATCATTTGCGTAGAGTTCCCTCCTGAGAAGCTTTTGTTCAAGAGAAGGTTTTGTGCGGTAAACCCATAACCACGGGTTTGTGGATGACGTCTAACCATGGGTTTGTCGAGGACCCATAACCATGATGCACAAAGATCCGAGGATAGAGATACCCTATAATGTTGATGAGCCCATAGTGATATTGACAGTGTGCAGCCTAGAAAATGGAATTTGATGGCAAGGGTTTTGTGTGGTTGACCCATAATATTGGGTTTTTGGGTGACCCATAACCATGATGAACAAGGGTCTAAGGATAGAGATACCCCGTAATGATTGTGGGCCAACTGTGATACTAACAGTGAATGGCCTAAAAAATGAACCTTGAGATAGTTTGCTAGTAGAAATGAGGTGGATTATCTTTGTAAATTCTCACTATCCAATGAGGTGTTGTAAATACTTCCTTCATGTACTCAAGTTTCACATTTATGATTCCCATTGTTGTGATTTGATAGTCCCACCATGACATTACGTTGGCATCAGGAGGGGTGTTTTGTCACAGCCAAAAGTACTCTTCAAGACAACTAGCAAATATATCCAAATAACCATGGGAACCCATAGCATAACTAGAAATACAAAGCTCCAACATGCCTGCTTTGAGTTGCAAATAAAGAATGTATGAAGAAGTTTGATGCCGAAAGGATACCAAATTTTGTTAGTGAGCTTAAGGAGAATGATTCAGATGAATGTGCCATGCTAGTGACTTTTGAGCTTGACATCCCACAAGTACCATATACTTCTTGTGTATAATTTATGTTGTTTCCATTGTCATCATAAAAATCCAAGCTGAAACAAAAAGAGAAAGTAAGACCATCATCAAGAAGACCAATCTATAGAAATGAACACCAATTAAATGTTTCCACTTTATCATAATAGTGTTTGGGGGACACTTATGATTGTTGCATATTGATCTAAAAGATATATTCCAACTTAATGGACATATCCTAAAGCTTAATATGATATTGATGGGTAAACATAAAATCTTCATTGAGGAGATTGTTGAAAAACTGCTATGTTTTCTCGAAGTGTGGTGCCATCTTGGGTAGATGTCATCAACCAATGGCTTTATGTGTTAGGTCCCTATACTACTAGTGTAACACATATTGTTATTAGTGCAATGCCCTTATTATATTGTTGTGCCCACGTAGCGCCCATATTGTTATTATTGTGATCCATAGAAACCCACTATTGTTATTGTTGTGCCCTTGCATTATTATTGTTATGTCGGCTTTGATTATATTATGATCCCTTATACTCCTATATATAGAAAGGAGGTATTTTCATTTGTATCATCCAAGAATTGTTCATTTGTGTAATGTAAAGGAGGTTTCCCCCTCGAAGAGACTGATTTTTAAGTTGTTGATCTATCTTTTCTATCTTTTTGTGAGCTGGTTTCATAATGTTTGGTATCAGAGGATTGGATTCTAGGGTTTCACTACTCCAAAACAGGCCATCGTGAAATTTTCGCTATAAATTTTTTTCTATGATGTTTTAAAAGCTAAACGGAAAACACATTTGAGCCGAAATCGCGATGATCCTCGGATCTAAATTTCAGATCCTTTCTCGCTATATTTTTGGATATATGATTTGAAGAAGTTATGGATTTTGCAAACTCTAGAATTCCATCTCAAACAAGTCATCGTGGCATGTTTGCTATAAGTGTTTTTCTACGAAGGTTACGACACTAAAATTAAAACAAATTTGAGTTGATATCTTAATTAAGCTCGAGCTCGAATGTCAGATCTTGTTTCGCTACTTTTTTTGAAATATGGTTCACGACATTTAGGGTTTTTGTGGGCTCCCGAATTACATCCTAAACAGGTGATCTTGAGAAAAGTGTCATAAATTTCTCTTTGAGTATCAGATTGAAATTTCATAAGAATTTACAAAAAGAGGATTCACGGTAGTTTTCTGAACATTGTTTTTAGATCCGAAGGTTGAAATAGTGACACGTGGAACTTCGTACAAGTCCACTCTACTAAAAAAGTGTATAATCAGGTCATCTTGGGAGATTGGACATAACACTTTCTTGGAAAATCCAATTTCGATCGGACTGGTGGCGTTGGAAAGAGGAATCAGAGGGCTACCAAAGCTCACAATTTCAGACCTTGGGAGATCTGAAAATGGAGAGATATATCAGATTCAATATCAAGCTCATACAAAGTGAAAAAAAGGTGTGTAGTTTTTTTTTAATTTTGCATAAGTCTGGTTTGAAAAATTAGCTTGAAGGAATTCAAAGGGAATAGTGAAGCATAATTATCATTAATTGATGCCTCGAAGAAATAAAATGGAAACAAATAGTAAGAAACCTGAAATCTCTAGCATGATTCATGAAGAAGAGAAATAAATACAACATGATATATCAAAATTACGAGACCAAGTGCAACAAATTTCACTCTCACAAAAAGTAACAGAAGCTAAGATGGATGATTAAAAGAAAGCGGTGGAAGCTAAGATGGATGCTTTAAAGAAAGGCATGGAAGATAAGATGGATGGTTTAAAGAAACGCGTGGAAGCTAAGATAGATGGTATGAAAGACAACATTGAAGATTGGAAGAAGGACATGGAAGGTTGGAAGGAAGGTTTGAAAAAGTTGCTAAAAGAAAGGCTTCCTAATGGTGAAAAGGTAGTAGAGCAAACTTAGAATGAGAACAAAATAAATTTTAATAATGATTCAAAGAATGAAAACATTGAAGATTTGAAGAAAGATGTGGAAGGTTTGAAGGAAGGTTTGACAAAGTTGCTACAAGAAATGCTTCCTAATGGTGAAAAGGTAATAGAGAAAAATCAAGATGAGAACAAAATAAATGTTAATCATGATTTCGTAGAATCTAACGGTGGATCGAAGACCCACCATGTTCCAAATATCGATATGAGGAAGTTTGATGGAAAGGATCTCATAACATGGATACTACAGATGAAGCAATATTTCGATTTCCATAATGTGAAAAACACATAAAAGGTACGTATTGCAACTTTATATTTGGAACCAAATTAGTTTGTATGGTATCAATGACTTTGCTCTCTTAAACAA
This sequence comes from Pinus taeda, assembly GCA_000404065.3. Lineage (NCBI taxonomy): Eukaryota > Viridiplantae > Streptophyta > Pinopsida > Pinales > Pinaceae > Pinus > Pinus taeda. The sequence continues at coordinate 35,164 of APFE030467200.1, read as the reverse complement.
ATTGTCACTTGGGAAATTTTTACGGAATAAATGATAGCACATTATGAGGATACAAAAAGAAACACTTTCTTTGGCCAATTGATATATCTCAAACAAAAGGGTTCAATGGCAGAGCACATTGAGGACTTCCAAAAATTGAATATAAGGGTAAAAGATATTCCAGAGAAGCAGAGGATTGATGTATTCATAGGGACTTTAAAGGATAGCATTCACCATGAGGTTCATCTTTGGGGACCTGATTCATTGGAGAAGGCATTCAGGTTGGCAAGAAAAATGGAAAGCAAAATTATGGCAACAAGGAAGCCTACCACTCACAACTATAAAGATTGAAGTGTTGTTTCCTCTAGCCTTCCACAACCTACAATGTTGACACCACAATTGCAAGAAAAAGGAGAAAAAGGGCTTTGTTACAGTTGTGATAGAAAATACACTAAAGGTCATAAGTGTGCTCAGAATAAATTATTTTACATAGATTGTGAAGAGGAGGAAGAAAAGGAACAAGAAATGTCAAAAGAAGAGGATATACACCATGAAAAAACCATAGAGAAAGAAGAAATGAATCCGACCATATCTTGTAATGCATTGGCCATAATTACCACTTCTCAAACAATCAAGATAGAAGGACATATCAAGAAGAAAAAGGTAATAGTTTTTATTGACTCGGAAAATACCCATAATTTTATTCATTGTAAGATAGCAAAGGAATTGAATTGCTTCTTATATCTATCACCAGAGTGTCAAGTGATGGTTACAAGTGGAGGAACCATAAATTGCTCTGGAAAGTGCCATAATATCAACCTATCCATGGGAGAATATGTATTGAATAGCCCAATGCTTTCCATTCCAACGGGTGGTGTTGATACTGTACTAGGAGTCCAATGGCTACAATCCTTGGGTACAATAGCTTTTAATTTTCAAGAACTTTTCATGAATTTTTTTTTTCAGAAGGAAAGGAAGTTGAATTAAGGGGTATCACACAGAAACTGACAAAGATAATCAGCTCTAACAGAATGACAAAGCTTCTAAAGAAAGAACAACGAGGTGTAATTGCACAATTATGTTCACTAGAGGTTCCCACATCAAAATCATCTATTTCTTCATATCTCCAAAAAGTCTTGGACAACCATTCCAGGGTATTTGAGACTCCCAAAGGCCTCCCACCTATTTGTGATCATGATCATGCTATTCCTTTGATTCCAGGAAGTGTTCATCCAAACATCAAACCTTACCTAATGGGAAGACACTTCAAGGTAAAAATAGATCATGATAGTATTAAATACTTTTTAGAACAAATATTATCTTCAGAAGAACAAGAAAAATGGGTCACAAAGATGTTGGGTTATGACTTTGAAATCATCTACAAAAAAGGGAAGCAAAATGTTGTTGCAGATGCACTCTCAAGAATGAATGATAATGTGGAAGCATTGTTTTGTGCCATTTCATTATCCAACTAGATTGGATAAACAAAGCAAAGGATGAATGGAAAAATGACGAAGAAGTGTGGGCACTCATTCAAAAGTTGCAGAAGATCCCAGTTCAAACAATATTGCCAGAACTTTATGAAGAAGGAAAAATCATATTAGAACCCAAAGCAGTTATAGAAACAAGAAATCGATAGCTACAAAATAGATCAATTTCAAAGTATCTCATCAAGTGGAAGAACTTACCCATTGAAGATTCCACATGGGAGGACGAGAATTTTATACAGAAGCATCCATAACTACTCAAGCGTTGAGGACAACAATTTTTGAAGGAGAGGGGCATGTTAGGTCCCTATACTACCAGTGTAACCCATTATTGTTATTAGTGCAACCCCTTTATTATATTGTTGTGCCCATGTAGTCCCTATATTATTGTTATTATTGTGACACATAGAAGATCACTATTTTTATTGTTGTGCCCTTACATTATTATTGTTATGTCGGCTTTGATTATATTATGACCCCTTAGACTCCTATATATAGAAAAGAGGTATTGTCATTTGTATCATCCAAGAATGGTTCATTTGTGTAATGTAAAGGAGTTTTCCCCCTCGAAGAGGCTGATTTCTAAGTCTTTGATTTATATTTTCTATCTTTTTGTGAGCTGGTTTCATAACATTATGAGACTTAATTGTGCTCTATGTGCATGTAAAGTAGCTTGTTTTTTTTCCTGCCCTTTGGAGAGTCTTGTCTGCATGATTTTGATTCCAAAAAAACACAAAATTTCGTTTATCCCTTCCATATATACTTGGAAATGGAGGTACTACCTCGCCCCTAGAACCAACCTGAAATGCATGTTTACTTTTCGTTATCTCTTCGATATCTTGAAATGGGAAAATCACCTTCGTTTTGTTTGAAAAAAAAATTGAGCAAAAAAAAAATGTGTCATGTTGAAACATATATTCTTTTTTTTGCTAAAGCAAGAGCCAAACCTTCAATTTCATTAATTAAAATGAAACTACATAATGTACAAAAATCAGTCCCTATACAAGGAATCTGGACAAAGATTCCCTTACAGAAAGTAAAAACCCCTTTCCATCACCGTACAAAACCCAACCCGCGGAAAACATTCCCAAGAGTCTTCTTTGGTCAACCCCGACAACAAAAACCATGCCAACGAGTGGGCAGCCCACCTGGCCCCACGAAACAACCCGAGCCATCTAGACCATCGATCCAGGTGGCTGGATCCAACTGTCAGAAACCTTATCGCTCCAACCAACACGATCAGACTTTAGGGAGCGCTGGAGGGTGGTTTTAAAAACTTCCCTCTGCCACGTGTTGAAGACTCTGTGGCATCGCTACCAAAAAAGAAAAATCATTTACCATTCAAATGATGCGCGATCACCTAGAAACCATCCAGGATGAGGTTATCCAGCCTGAAAATAGTAAGGGTGTAAAAGTCGGTAGCCAGAAGACCAAACCCACTGCCCACCCTCATATTACAACGGACCCTGAATCGAAGACTGCATTGGTAAGGAGAATGACTCAACATAATGTCAACCGAAAACCTGGGGACTCTTGTTGACTTACTCCGGGGAGAAAAGCGGCTGATCTTTGCTTGCCCTCCAACCAAGTATATTCTAAGAGGCAGTGGAAGCTCTAGCAAGGAAAAATCAGTTCATACTTGTCACCCTTTCTCGATATCGAACAACTTCTTTGTCCTCTACAACTTGTTCATTATAGAGAGCTTTTAAACGGCTCTGTAGCATCTCCTGCCACTTTTTTACTATCCCGCATTCTGCATTATTCACACCTTGGTTAGCCAGAATGTCCTCTAGCTTATTAGCCTTTCGACGAACATGGTTGAAACCAACAGTACGAAGTCCCTAGAGGCGTACTTGAATTCTTTGGTAAACCTGAATTAGTCTCCAGTGGTTTGAGACTTTCTCCGATCTAGTACCACAACTGATTCTTTTTCACAAAGTTAATGGTTATTTCTGAGTCCGCTTCTATTATGATATTAGAGCTATGGTTCTGAATCAAAATCTCTAGACATTTCTCCAGGGCCATTAATTCCGCCATATTGTTGGTGGCTCTACCTAAATGGCTGTGGAAGATTAGGATATTACAACCCTCTTCATCTCTTAAAACTCCTCCAAAACCAGTTGTTCTCGGGTTGCCTTTTGAGGCACCATCAATGTTGAATTTCAGATAGATTTTCGATGGAGGTTGCCAAAAATCCTTCTCTGTATCCGTAGCTATTTCCTTTCTTTTTAATCCTTGGGGAATAATCTCTTACATTCCCAGAAGCCTAAGAGTTCTCAGTTCAATTTCTGAGGGAGGATTCTTGGGGATGTTGCAAACTGTGGTGCTGACTATCTCCCTGATCTGTTTCAAGATCAAATCATAAAGCCGCTGAGGGTTGGACTTTTCATTTTTAAAAATTATTTTATTCCTTTATTTCCACACATTCCAGATGATGAAGCCTGGTGTGTAGGCCCAGGCCAGATTAAGGAAATCATTCTCCGAAAAGTTCCTTCTCCACTCGTTTAGGGTATTTGTGATACTGCCTCTGTCCCTATCTGTCTGTTGAAAAATGTTGGAGAAATAATCCCATAGCCAGGTGGTGAAAGAGCAACTGTTGAGAATGTGCTCCATAGTCTCCTCCTGCTTTTCACAAAGCTGGCATCTGGAAGGTCCCAAAACACCCCTTTTTCTAATATTGTCCCAAGTCAAGATCTTCTTGTGATGAACCAACCACATGAAAAGCATGATCTTCATCCAACCTTGGTTTTTCCAGAGGTGCTGCTAGGTCTTGTCTGGAACACTCGAATCAAGCCCAAGGAGAAAGCCTTTTTCTTCCTTTAGATTAAAGGTGCCTTTCTTATCGTTGCCCCATCTCAATTGATCATGCCCCTCTGTAACCAAGATCATCCTTTGCTTTAGTAAGCTTCGCAGTGCCTCTGCTTTTATTTTTATGGGGATATCATCTCTACAATCAATGTTTCTCCAACTTCTCCACTTTCCCGGAATTTGAGAAAGATCCCAAAAATCCTTAACTTTGTTTAAGCCTTGGGAATCTGTTTCCTGCTTGAGGCTTAAAAAATCCTCTTTTAACAACGTTGGTTCTTTTTGCCATTTGTCCTCCCAAAAAAGTGTTGGATCTCCTGCTTTGATTTCCCAGAAACTATTTTTTTGCATTATGCTTCTATTATCCCAAGCTCTGTTCTAGATGTAAGAGCCCTTTATGATTCCAGACATTCTTATGAGATCTTTAGTGTGCCAAGAGCTGGCATATTTTTCTTTCCATATCCTTGCCCAATGGGCCTTTGGCTCTTGAACCCATCGCCACCAAAGCCTGGCTCCTAGCACTTTACTAAGAATCTCCTGGTCATCTAAGCCTAGACCCCCATGGCTCTTGGGTTTACAGACTTTATCGCAAGAAAATAAGGCCCATTTCTTCCTTGTTTCCTCCTTACCCCACAGGAAATCTCTTTGAATATTCCTGAATTTCTTTAAGACACCTTTGGGAGCTGGGAGGGCTGGTAACATGAAAACCGGGATAGATTGTAGAACAACCTTAGTTAATACCAACGTACCAGCCAGGGTCAAGGCTCTGATGGTCTATTTTTTGACTTTATCCTACAAATTGATTAGCATCGGTTCCCAGATACTTTTGAGCATTGGTTTGGCCGTGAGAGGAACTCCCAGATACTTTGAGGGGAGGGAATCTCTTTGGAAGCCGAGGATTCTTGAGATATTTCTTTGAATAGCAATGTTAGTGTTTAAGAAGAAAATTTTTGATTTAGAAAGATTGACTTCCATACCTGTAGCCATGGAAAATGTATTAAGGATTTGATTGTATGTTGAAGCTTCTTTGACTGTGGGAATTCCTTGTAGCATGGTATCATCTATAAATTGTCGGTGCGTTAGTGCCTGACCATTCTCAGTTAATTGAAGACCCTTGATTTTTCCCATGGCATTGGCATATTTAATAGACCGACCAAGTCCTTCCATCATGAGGATAAAGAGAAAGGGAGAGAGCGGGTCTCCTTGCCTAAGGCCTCTTGAAGGAATGAAGATCTCTGAGGGAGAGCAGTTGACCAAAATTGAAAAGCTGGAAGTAGTCACCAGAGCCATTACCCACCTGACCCAATTGTGATCGAAGCCAAAGGAAGTGAGCACCTTCTTGATGTAAATCCAATTGACCTTGTCATAAGCTTTGGCAATATCCAATTTCATGATCATCCCCACTTGGTTTTTGCTAGTGAGAGAGTGAACAACCTAATGGGCTTGAATAATGTTGTCTAAAATTTGTCTTCCCTCCACGTAACATGATTGTTCCTCAGACACTAAGGAAGGAAGGAGAGGTTTGAGTCTATTAGCCACTACCTTGGATATAATCTTGTAGACCACATTACATAAAGCTATGGGTCTGTATTTGTCTGCCATTTGAGCTGAGTCCTGTTTGGGAATTAGGGAGATGAAGGAGGTGTTGAGGGCTTTCAGTATAGTTTTACTACCCCTGGAATCCTCTACAACATTCAAAATATCATGTTTGACTATATCCCAACAAGCTTTGAAGAAATCCACATTAAAACCATCCGGGCCTGGTGCTTTTCTATTCTGCATGTCTTTGAGGACCTCGCTAACCTCCTCTTCCATTACTGGTCTATTTAGGTTAATATTGTCTTCTCTAAGCACCAGCTTAGGGATATGTCTTGTAATTTCCTTTATGGATTGTTCCCTGTCAGGATTGTTTTCCCGGGTGATATTTTGGAAATGTGCAGACGCCCCGAAAATCGTTGCCTTATGTGTGTTCTGAAACTCCCCATTCTCATCCTTTATCACTGAGATTCTGTTGCATGCTCTGTTAGCCATAGTAGATCTATGGAAAATTCTTGTATTGCGCTCTCCTTCTTTGAGCCATTGAACTCTTGACTTTTTCCTCCAAAATATTTCCTCTTGTTTGCATAGGTTCTCCCATTCATGATGAAGTTTGTCAGCCTACTCACTTTTGTCTTTGTGAAAGCCATCTTTGATTATTGTCTGGTTGAGTTCCTGGATTTTAATTTCCATTGATTTTTTGTCCACAAAAATGTTACCAAAGTCCTTCTTATTCCATTCTTTAAGTCTAAACTTGATGTGCTTTAGTCTTTTATGAAGGAGGTACATTTTTGATCCCTAGAATTGTAAGTCTTCATACCACCATTTTCTGATGTTACTAATGAAATCCAGGTGGGAGAGCCATATATTCTTGAATTTGAAGGGTCTATTCCTGGGAGAGTCCAAACCCTTAATTTCCAGTTGTATTGGCGAGTGATCTGAGCCTCCAAAGGGAAGAAATTTTGCTGTAATTTCGTTACCTATAAGCATAAGCTCCTCTGATATCATAAACCTGTCTAACTTGGAGGCCACCTATGCTTCCCCTCCTCTCTTGTTGTTCCAAGTAAAAAGGCCATTGCTCGAATCTAGGTCAACCAACTTCATATTATCTGTGAACAATTGGAACGCTAATAAATCTTTGTTTAGTGCTCTGGTACCTTCTTTCTTTTCCGAGAAAGATTTGATCATATTAAATCCCCTCCCATGATCCAGGGAATACAAGCCTGTCTTTTTTTGAGGTCAATGAGTGATTCTAGCAACTTGAGTTTATCATCTATTTTTTGAGGACCGTAAACATTAGTGACCAGGAAGGTTTCCGAAACCCCCACTGGTTGAATGACTACTGATAAGTAGTTTTTGGATGCCTCTGCATCTATTACACTGATTTTTTGGGGGTTCCAAAGAGTGAGAATGCCCCCAGCTGTGTTCTTTGCTTTAACTTCTAGAAACTCAAATCTATTGAGCCATTTGCTATGGATTAGTTTTATTTTCTGGATGGAACACTTCGTTTCCTTGATGAAGATCATATCCGACATATCTTGTTTCATTCTAAAACTAAGCATTTGTTGCTTTCTTTTACTACCTAGACCTCTTATATTCCAAGATGTAAATTTCATAGTTAAAGTTTGTAAAGGAGTAATTGGTTAGGTCTTTCATCTTACCTGAATCTATCATCAGCTTTCCACACTCCATCAAGAGCTCCTTCTGTTTTTTTCTTCCCCTCTTCTTTCCTACATTTCTGGTAGCTAATCCTGGAGTTGATTTCATTGTTTTCACACCTCTACACTCCTGCTTGTCGTTGGTTTTTCCTTTATCTGACCCCCTTTCCTGATTTTTCCATAAAAACAACTGTTGTGTTCTATTGCATTCTTCTTGAGGTAATGAATCTATCCCCACCATGGTTCCCTACTTCAAGAAACCTTCTAGATCTAGGTGTTCTTTATCTAGAATTTCTTGAAGTTCATGATCCTCCAGATTTGTTTCACTCTGGGTCATTTCCTGATCCATCTCTAATTCTATTTCATTCATCATGGTTTCTTCCTTATTATCAATGTTTTGTGTTGGGTTGTTTTCCTTCTTCTCCTTTTCGATAGGGCCTTCCTCCGTAGATTGGTCTTCATTTGGAATTTCTTCAATTTCTTCCAATGCTTGGAACTTATTCTTACTGACCTTTAGCTCCTCATTATGTTGTTGCTTTGGTCCCTTTTTACCTCCTTTTCCTGTACTTTCCACTTTCTGGAAGCTTTCGGTATCCTTCATCGTATTCAATTTGCTTTTGTTTTCTGCTTTACTGAGAGGGCAGTCTCTGATCAAGTGTCCATGTTTGTGGCATTTACGACATCTAAATGGAATGTGCTCATAGTCCACTGTTTGCACCCATTCCTCATCAAAAACTTCCAGTATCACTTCATCCGGAAGAGCTCCTGATAGATCCATTTCCACACAAATCCTAGCATAGGAAGTATATTTTCCCCTTCTAGTGGCTTCCGAAGCTTTGAAAAAACAACCTAGTTTGTTGCTTATGGCCACAAGTGATTCATTTTGCTAGTAATCCAGAGGTAGAGAATAGAGCCTTACCCAGACAGGAACTGAAGTGAAAGTCTCCCACTCCGGAACAAAGTTCATCACCCAAGGCCGCATATAGAGGCCAACTGCTGCAAAACAGTAGGGTCCTCCTTCGAATATTATATCTTTGTCTTTGATGTTTGTAAACACCACGGTGAAGAAACCCTTTGACGCAAGATGAAAGTCGATGCTACCTTTGGGTTTCCAGTGATACTTGATCCATGTCTGTAAAGCCTTTTCAGAGGGCCATAATCCCATGAATTTAAATATTATGGCATAAGTCTCCATATGTTCCCTGTGCTCCTGCAGAGCAAGATTATTTAACACTACTCTAGGAGTGACTTCCATTTTGGGTCTGCAGGGTCCCTTTTGTTTTTTTTCCTTTGTTCCTTGGTTTTTGTCTTCTACCTCCTTGTCCTTTGTGCTACTATTATCCTTGGACATGGCCCCATCTGTCTCCTTTTCATTATTTCTTTTTTCTTCTTCCACAGAACCTCTGAAATTGCCCAGATGCGACTTGCCTTTTCTTGCCACGACATCTTTGAAGGAGGGAGTGGAGCTCCCTCCTCTGCAACCCTCCATTAGGGTCAGGCTTCGAGATCCTTAGAAAACCTGCGTGACTTCCGCCCTCCGATCTTCTCCGCTCCCGTCTTACCTCCCCCTATTCCATTCATCTACAGAGTGATCTCATGTTGAAACATACATTCACCCATGATATAACAATGATATTTATAATGTATATGAGTAGTTGTGTTCAACCACCTCAGCTGGTGGTAGATCAATTTTTTTTTACAGAGGCCCAGGTTTTTGGTGGGCTACAATGGGCCCTTTTTTATCCACAACCATCCTTTGTCATGCCACAACTCCCGCAAACCCATTGAGATTCATTAAACAATTGAAACCATTTTGTACTTATCTGTAAGAAAACCTAGTATGATGAAGTTTATAGTGAGTGCCAAATAGCCATAGTTTTACTCTCATCTTCAATTGTGAGTGTCACTAAGCCAAGAAATGTACTTTTATAGATGATATCCTAATCATCAATTATTACATTAATTTGCACAAGAAGCTCTTCAACGTAAAATCAAATTCTTCTTCCCTTATTGGATTCCTTGAGCCAGGAACCATGGAACTAAAAAAAAATCTTGAGCCACAAGTAATGGTAGCATAAGGATTTGATGTGCCTATTATGTTTGCACCAATTAGGTTTTTTTTTTTTTCAATTCCAACAATTCTAGTTTTATCACATACACAAATGAGTTGCACAATTACTCTTTGGTTGACGCGATTTCATTGAAATAGAGGAGCAAAGATGATATAGGGTGAGAATATTTATTGCAGATTCTGGAAAACCTTGATGAGCTCCAATATAGTGGTAGGTTGCAGATGCTCCATTGTGATAGGCTGGCCACAACTAGAAGGGCATTGAAATAGTGGTTGGCTAGGATCAGATGATGCAGCCCAGCAATAACACTTTATAGTTCCAACAGAATAGGGATTGACTTATTGGGGGGGGGGAGAGAGAGAGAGAAAGAGAGAGAAATATACACCATTGGCATAGAGAGAGAGAGAGAGAGGGAGACTATTTACACCATTGGCACATAAATCTACACCATTGGCACAGAGAGAGAGAGAGAGAGAGAGAGAGTATTTACACCATTGGCACAGAGAGAGAGAGAGAGAGAGAGAGAGAGAGAGAGAGTATTTACACCATTGCGCATCAATCTACACATTGGCGAAAGAGAGCAGAGAGAGAGGAGAAGTATTTACACATTGGCAGAGAGAAGAGAGAGAGAGAGAGAGAGAGGAGAGAGAAATATATATATATATATATATATATATATTTATATATATATATAGAGAGAGAGAGAGAGAGAGAGAGAGAGAGAGAGAGAGAGAGAGAGAGAGTGAGATACTTTCCATCTGCAAACATGGTAAAATAGGTTCTTAAGATCGCTTTCTTCATCATTGTGTGGATCATTGTTGCTCTAACATTTCAAATGGTTGCAGAATGCAATTATATTTTTGGGAGTATAAAGGATGATGATTCACTTTGTACATTGGTGGATAGCTACACAGACTACCCAAATTATAAAATAGGATTCTATCATTACAAAGACAAAAATGTTTTCTACCTTAGCTAGGTAGTGATAATGTGGAAGGTGGTGATACCATTGATCTCATTCAAGGAGCAGTGGAAGAAATCGTAGGTCAGGCGGTTAAGGGAATTAATTCATAACCTTTTCTTGGTGATTTCTATGGCCTTTAGTTGGATAAGCCACCCACTCCCCCCCTGTGAAACTATGAGTGAAAACCATCATGCCCCTTTATTCCTGTGGAAATTCCTTGTGCACATCTAAAGTATTGTCGTGTTCATCTAGGTGGTGTTGTTACCTCCTATGCACAGAAATATGAACATTTGCTAATAGAGTAGGGTTTGAATCCTTTGGCTCAGCACAAGTCATTGTGCACCATAACCGAGAAACCCTTAGCAATGTCGAGGTTATTAAACTAAACCTTGTTCACATCGAGAATCAATTTAACTGCCACCACTTGATAGAAAAGGTGTAATTTTTCTTAGCAATGGCCTGTACTCAGATGGTCGTCATGAACCCAACCTGATTGGATACCATTGATCTGAATCTTGGGAGCCAGGATCTAAGAACATGAAGAGAATAAGAAAACAAATAAAACAGACAAAGAAACATTTTATTAAAATAAGGAAAAACTTGTTGCAATTACTTTGTGTGGACCCCTATGTCCATTTACAAAGTGAGGCCCAAATTTATAGCCTTTTGAGTTACAATACCATGGTTAATTACCATGGGAAAATACCATGGGTAATACCATCGGAAAATACCATGGGTAACTACCATAGGTGGATGAGACTTTCCATTTATATCATGCAAAGACAATTTTTGTTCTCATAAATAGATCTGCAGAAAGAAACACAACTAGATTAAATGTAGAGAAAGAGATACATAATATTAATATACAAAATAGGGGCTTCAGTGCTTGGGTTGGGCCATAATGCACGAAAACTTGTCTCCCTTTAAAATAACTTAGATTGGAGGTAAAATAATGCTTTTCATTAATCTCATAAATTGTTCAAATACATAACATGGCAATGGAAGTAAAAAGTATCATTCTCTTTCTCTAATAGTCACTATCTTACTATGAAAGTTGAATCCTACTGAGCTACTAAATTCCTTTATTTATACAAAAATGAGCGAGGGGAATCCTCCTTGAATGTAGGGTTGATTCCCTCGAAAACTCCTACAAAAGTGGTTTTGGTCTCCTGGGGTTCTTGCAGTTGCTGAGGGGTAGTAACCGCCCATAAGTCAGTAGATTTGTGGATGGTATGATGCAAGGAATGAGCCGCATAAATATTCTCTTGTTGGTCTCCAACGTGTTTTGACAATAGATGATCTTTGTCCTACAAATTCAATGCATTAGGCTATAGGATATAACAAGTATTCCCTAACCTTCCTAGCAAACACATTATAGCTCAAAAATATATCATCAAATGAAAAAAGAGAGGTTAAAATGTGATGAAGGATGGTTAGTTGAGCCTTGAATTGTACCTATTTGGGAGGACTAGCATACCCCCCTACTGAAAGTGTTGCTCACCTTCTAAGAAACATAGTCACTTAAGTGTACCTCATTCATTGCCCTAGTGACCTTCTTGACATCCCAAGCTACCTCAGAACGAATGCCTTCCTCAGGATGGAAACATGTTAGGGTCTAATCCTAACCCATTTATTAATGTAATAATCCTAAGGGGCCTTATAAGAGTCATGATTAGTTAGTTTAATAAATAAAGTCTGTAAGCATTATACATGGTTGACCTAAATTATAAAAAGGGGACCACAATTAGTTATAATGATCCATAACTAATAAATAAATTGGTTAACATATATTATGCAAGGGAACATGAGTAGTTCGGGTTTTGGGTCTTATGAAACTATATATTATCGAAGATAGTAAGGGAATCCTTATTTTGTGTTGTGTAATTGAGCTATGCTCCACTAGAGGTTTCCCCCTTGAAGAGGAAAGTGAACAATATTGTTGCAAATCTTAATAAAATACTTCCATTTTTATTATCTCATTGGGTTATTTTATGTGGTATCTATGGCATAATTTTCACTTTTGATGTTTTCTACATGTCAAGCATACTACAAGTAGTATTTGAGCACTTTCCCGAGCCATCCACACCACCAACTTTAGCAAAAAAAATAGGCTAGAGACATGTTTTAGTTTCCTTAAACTACAAATATATGTCATTGTGCACATTAAGTTGTGGTTGGAGAAGCATATATAGGAAATACAAGAGGTATTCATGTCTGTTGGAGTCCCTTGTAGCCCTTGTTGGCACCCCTTTGAGTAATAGCACATTAGACAACACTTGTATATAAATTTCACTTCTACGCACTTCTAGTATGTCGGAAGCCCCCCAAGGTTACCCTAAAGCGAACCTTCGATAAGTTGTCGGTCATCTCGTTGTTACAGTACACCAAGAATAACACTTGGGGAGATTACTCGTATGTACCTAGGTTAGTCGGGTAGTACGACTAAGGGAATGGTCGATCCTCCTTAGTTAGCACTATGAAATATTGGGACAAGTACTATTTTTGGACCCCTGGCATATATCACAATCTATAGCACTTGACACTCCTTTATTTCTATAGTTCCCTCACATTCTGCTAATTTTTCATCACACTTTGTAGTACCCAAAAGTTGGGGCTTTTACTACTACAATATTAATCATTGGGGACAACCAAATTCCTACACATTTTGAAGTACCTAGCAGTTGGGGTTTCTTTTGTGACAATATTGATTAGTTGGGACCGCCAAATTCCTACACGTTTTGCAGTATTGAGATTTTGGGATTTTGGTCATCGTAGTATTGATCAGCTGGGAGTAATACTCCTCTTAGAGTAACCAAAAAAATTCAGTTGGTCCCAAAATTCTACTTGCAAGAGACCTAGCCCACAGGATTCAGGATGATGAGCTGATCACAGTGATACCATCTACAGTAAGCATCCATTTTTTCCTACGATCCCAATTTTTTCTAGAGTGCTTTCAAGTGAACTACATCAAAATAGTCCTTGTCCCACACCAATTATAACCATACTACTATTAATTAAGCCAACATTTTGACTTTGGAAATTTTATGGTAGGTACGCGGGCTCAAAATATGGAAAAACTTGGGAAAAGAGAGAAAACCATAGAGGATACACTCACATCCACAATTGAAAACCACAGGGTCTTCACTCAATGAACCTCTGACATATCACATGTGTTCGTGGCATACTAAACAATACCCTTAATTTGATTACATATTGGAAAATACCTCTAAAAATCATATTATTTAACCCCTACCAGTATGAACCCAATACACCTTCCCAATTTTAAAAACCCCCTACTTTCACTAGATATTGTAGGTATCCATTTTTCCATTAACATTTGTTATTCCCCTTTATATATTTTCATTAACTTTGAGCTCCACTTTCTATACCTTTCAATATAAAATCCTTTATATCCTACTATATGCTTAATATATTATGTCCTTTTTTCCTGAAAATATATCCCCCAATATGAATGCACGTGGTATGGTATTGCTCCCCTGGTGAAGCCCCTGTGTTGAAAAGATAGTGGCAAAGGCCATGGAATCCTAGGACCTCAAGGATAAGACCCCATGGGGGAGGGGAAAAATTTAGATACCCAACTGGAAGGATAATCCAACCACCATCAATATGGATGGTATCATCATTTCCAAGGAGGTTGCCAATATTCTAGCAGTAAGGCACCGAAACTTGACATGTAGAAATTTGATGGTTCTACCTCGGTAGTGTGGTTGGCACAAAAGGATAAATATTTTCAACTCAATAATATATGGAATGATGAAACCAAACTACATGTGGGAGATATTTACTTGGACCAAAAACATTGGCAGTGGTGGAAATGACATTAGAAATTCTATGAAGGAAATCCAACTTGGAATGTGTTCTCTAAAGCCATTTGTGCTCATTTTGACAGGGACTCTCACTTTCTGGGTCACCTCATGAAGCTCAAACAAACTACTACAATATGAGACTAAATCATGGCATTTGAACAATTGGTCATCCAGATTGAGTGCCTAGGGGACACCTTCTATACAGAATGTTTCATCAGTGGCCTCAAGGAAGCCATCCAGGCACATGTTAGAATGCATCAACTGACTTCTTGGTTGGAAGCTTTCCACATATATTTAGATGAAAAAAATTCTATTAATGCCCAATCCACTTGTCCTTCATTCACATCAAAGGCACTTCCCACCCTTGCTAGTGGCCCCATCCAAAGCCTTAAGTGTTGAGTATCGAGCATGATTGTTTAGAGGTCTTTGTTTCAGCCGTATGTATACCCCAAGAAGTTTGTACACCCCTCCACGCAGGGGGGTGCCGGGGGGGATCCCCCCCAGCTGGGTGGTTCGGGGGCAGCGCCCCCGAAGCTAAAAACAGATGTAAAATTGCCTTGTAAAAATATAGTAATTTCTAGTCAATTTGGGCCATTCATTAGGCGGATGATCTGACGGTAGAACTTATGTTTAGTTTAGGGTTTTTTGCCCTAGAAGGCAACCCCTCTCTTTGTATGAGGGAATTGTATTGAGTCTATGTAATATATGTGTATTCTCCAAGCGAGAAGTAGAGAGGTGAGACTGAGAGAGAAACAGAGGATATTACAATAGATCTACTGTAGGTTGTGCCTCTTCATTTTGCTGGATAATAGAAAGGGAGGACTGGCTGTTCAGGGTGGATGTAGCCCAAACTGGGTGAACCACGTATATATGTGTCTCTCTTGTTTTATGCGTTTTCTATGTTTATATTTCTGCAATATTTTATGTGTTCCATTGCTCCGTAATATATAATATTCTAATAACTGGTATCAGAGACGAAGGTCTATTTGGCTGATAAACTTGAAGAAAGAAGGGTTCCTCATTTGAGTGTGAGCAATGGTGGAAGATGGTAAGTTTAGGGTCGAGAAATTTAACGGCCAAAACTTCTCGGTGTGGAAGATGCAGATGGAAGATTATATGTATCAGAAAGATCTATACCTACCATTGGGCGGAAAAACAAAGATGCCAACGGGTATGAAAGATGAAGAATGGAACCTTCTCGATAGAAAGGCACTTGGAATAGTACAGTTATGCCTCGCAACATCGGTCACCTTCAACATATCGAAGGAAACAACAACAGAGGGTTTGATTAAGGCGTTGAGAAACTATATGAAAAACCCTTGGCCTCAAAAAAGGTATTTCTTATGAAACAATTATTTAATATGAATATGTTGGAAGGTGGATCTATTGCAGACCATTTAAATGATTTTAATACTGTTACAAGTCAGTTATGTTCTATAGGGGTAAACTTTGATGATGAATTTAGAGCTCTGTTATTCTTGTGCTCATTACCAGAAAGTTGGAATGGTCTAGTAATGGCCATTAGTAACTCTATTTCTGGATCTAGTACTTTAAAGTTTGATGATGTTGTCCGTGCTATCATTAGCGAGGAAATGTGATGGAAAAGCTGCGGTGAGACATCGGGTAATGCTTTGAGTGTAGATTCTAGGGGAAGAAAAATGGAAAGAGGAAAGAGCTCAGGATATCGCAGTAAATCAAGGAAAGGTAGATCCAAGTCTAGATCGGGGATAGTGTGCTGGAAATGCGGAAAGAAAGGACACCTAAAGAAAGATTGTAGATCTCGGAAGGGAAAAGAAGGAGATGCACATCAAGAAAAAAATCATGAAGAAAATGTGACAGGTAAGGTGTTACAAGATGCTTTGATTCTTTCTTTCGAAAATATTACTGATTCCTGGGTGGTAGATTCAAGGGCCTCATTCCATGCCACACCTGATAAGAAATACTTTCATGACTATGTTCAAGGAGATTTTGGACAAGTTCGTTTGGGTGATGATAAACCCTGTAAAATTGTTGGAATGGGTAAGGTTCTTGTAAAACAGCAGAATGGAAACCAATGGCTACTAAAGGAGGTAAGGCATGTTCCAGACCTAAAGAAAAATCTGATTTCAACAGGGCAGTTAGGCGGTGAAGGTTGTGTGACAACTTTCACAGATAAAGCTTGGAAGGTCACCAAAGGAGCCCTGGTAATAGCAAAAGGCAAAAAGGTTGGTACATTGTATTTATGCAATGGTATTTCTAACTCTATTAATGCTTTAACTTCCAAAGGAGAAGATGCACCATTATGGCATCATAGGCTCGGACACATGAGTGAAAAGGGGATGAAGATTCTTCACTCAAGGAATTTGTTTCCGGGTTTGAAGAATGTTGATTTGGACTTCTGTGAGAATTGCATTTATGGAAAACAGAAGAGAATCAGATTTCTCAGAGTTGGGAAAGAAAAGAAGAGCGAAAAATTAGATCTTGTGCATATAGTTGTATGGGGACCTACTTAGGTATCATCTCTCGGTGGCTCTCGTTATTATGTTACTTTTATTGATGATGCAACTAGAAAAACCTGGATTTATTGTATTAAGAATAAATCTGATGTATTTGATACTTTCAAGAAATGGAAAGCTTTGGTTGAGATTGAGATAGGAAATAAATTGAAGTGTCTTAGATTAGACAATGGAGGTGGATATTGCAGCAAAGAGTTTGATAGGTACTATTTAGAGCATGGAATTCATAGAGAGAAGACAGTTCCAATAACACCACAAGGAAATGGTGTGTCAAAAAGGATGAACAGAACAATCATGGAGCGTGCAAGGTGCATGAGATTGCATGCAAGATTTCCTTTACAGTTTTGGGCAGATGCTGTAGATACAGTCGTTTATCTAATAAACAAAGGGCCTTCAAGTTCCTTGGATGGTGGTTTTCCAGAGGAAGCATGGACGGGTAAAAAGGCAAACTACTCTTTTTTAAAGACTTTTGGTTGTGCGGCCTTTTTCCATATTGATAAAGAAAATAGAACAAAGCTTGAGGCAAAGTCAAAGAAATGTACCTTTATTGGATATGGTGTTTATGATTTTGGTTATCGTTTATATGATTACGAAAATCACAAAATCACTAGGAGAAGAGATGTAATATTCAATGAAAAGGTCTTGTATAAGAATCAGTTGTAGGAAAAGAAACAGGAAAAAAGAAAACAAGGAATACACAGTCCTTGATGAAATCAATGAAAAAGTAAAGGTGCCTGGAAATAATAGTAACCAACAACCACAACAACAACAACCACCACAACAGCAACAGGCACCCCAAACACTTGAAAGTGGTGTTAGAAGATCTACCAGGATAAGTAGACCCCCTGAATGATACTCTCCTTCATTATATTATTTATTGTTGACTGATTTTTGTGAACCCGAATGTTATGAAGAAGAAATACAGGTTGAAAGCAGGAAGAAGTGGGAGGTAGCCATGGAAGAAGAGATGGACTCCTTAATGCATAACTAGACTTGGGACTTAGTTAGGTTGCCTGTAGGAAAAACTACATTGAAGAATAAATGGGTTTATAGGCTGAAGGAAGAAGATGGAGGAAAACAGAGGTACAAATCTAGACTTGTGGTGAAGGGGTTTACACAGAAGAAAGGTATTGATTTTGAAGAAATATTTTCTCCTGTTGTTAAAATGACTTCAATCAGAACTATTTTAAGTCTAGTAGCAGTTGAAGATTTTCATCTTGAGCAGTTGGATGTAAAGACAACCTTTCTCCATGGGGATTTAGAGGAAGAGATATATATGCAGCAGCCACAAGGATATGAAGTGAAAGGGAAGGAGAAACTAGTGTGTAGGTTGAAGAAGAGCTTGTATGGCTTAAAAT
>APFE030467200.1:0-16782 GCA_000404065.3 Pinus taeda | reverse complement strand
TCTCCAAGTGGGAGATTGTTGAGTATGGAGCATGATTGTTTAGAGGCCTTTATTTCAGCCGGATTTATACCCCAAGAGGTTTGTACACCCCTCCACGCGGGGTGGTGCAGGGGGGACTTGTCCCCCCCATGGGGGTCTGGGGCGGCCGATCCCCCCCGGCTGGGGGGTTCGGGGGCTAGCGGTCCCCCGGCAAGGGTTCGTGGGCAGTGCCCCAGAAGCTAAAAACAGATGTAAAATTGCCTTGTAAAAGTATAGTAATTTCTAGTTAACCTGGGCCGTTCATTAGGCGAATGATCTGACGGTAGAACTTATGTTTACTTTAGGGTCTTTTGCCCTAGAAGGCAACCCCTCTGTTTGTATGAGGGCATTGTATTGAGTCTGTGTAATATATGTGTATTCTTTGAGTGAGAAGTAGAAAGGTGAGACTGAGAGAGAAAACAAATGATATTACAGTGGATCTGTTGTAGGTTGTGTCTCTTCATTTTGCTGGAAGGACTGGCTGTTTGGGGTGGACGTAGCCCAAACTGGGTGAACCACGTATATCTGTGTCTCTCTTGTTTTATGTGTTTTCTGTGTTTATATTTCTACAATATTTTATGTGTTCCATTGCTCTGTAATATATAATATTCTAACATTAAGGTGAAAAAAGTGTCACCAACGGAAATGGATGAAAGGAAAAGACAAGGACCATGTTGCTATTATGATAAAAAATATTCATCGGGACACAAATGCAAGGAACCAATTTTTTTTTAGATTGATGCAATTGAAAATAGGTTAGATGATGAGGCCCAGCTTACTAAAGTGTCTGTGGAGGATGTAGTGGACCCCCAAGATACTATAGTAGATAATACACCAACACCTGATGAGACAATTTCCTCACTTCATGCATTAGCAAGTATTTCTTCTCCACAAACACTCAAAATTAGAGGCTTTATTAAGCATTGATCAGTGGTGGTGTTGATTGATAGTGACAACATGCCTAATTTTATCTGTAAACGAGTTTTTTAGGTCGTGCATTTTTTGTGAGGGTACTATCCAATTTTCAAGTCCTTATAGTTGATGGGGGGGCCATGAAATGTGAAGGACATTATGAGAACATAAAGATACAGATGAGGAACTATCACCTAAAAAACACATGTTTGTCATTGAAATGGGAGGTTATGACATCACCCTTAGAGCATAATGGCTTCAAACACTAGGGCCCATTACCATGGACTTCCAAGAGCTATGTATGAGCTTCAAACAAAATACACAGAATCATATGCTCTGAGGGCTCTAGGCAGGTGCTCTTACCATCATCAACTCACATAGAATGGAGAAGATTTTTAAAAAGGGACACCATGGGGTAGTTTCTCAATTCTCAATGCAATCTAAGCCATTGAATAAAGCCCTACCAACATTCATACATATCTACAAAAGGTGTTGAGTTACCACCAATATGTGTTTGAAAAACCGAAGGAGCTACCCCCTTCTCAAGGTGAGCATGATCATAACATCCCTTTGATTCCAGGTAGCCAATTACCAAATATATACCTCTATAGATATCCATTTGCACAAAAGAATGAGATTGCAAGTATGATTAGGGAGCTACTAGAAGCAGATGTTATTCATCCTAGCACCAACCCTCATTCATCTTGATCCTATCTTAAACAACAACACAACAAATTACAGATATAACCATAAATATAGAGATGCAGCCAAAATAACACTTCATTTCATTAATATCAAATACTGAAATATGCTTACAAACTGAATGAAACAAGACTAGCTTGGGTGATGGTAGCTTATCTCTGAGAAGAGATGTGGTGGCTACATGCCTCTGAACTATGTTACAATGAGGCTTAAGGGCCTATTTATTATTAAAAAAACATGAGAAAACCATAAACCCAGGAGATGTAACACCAAGGGTTTTTGGCCCCGTTGGGGTTAGTTGGGTAGCCAACTTCCCTAGCTCATAACTTGGTCATATTATCTCCATTTGGCACGTACAATACCTTGTTTGAAAGGTCTCTCTGAGTACTACATGATTTTCTGTAGGCCTTTTCTCCTGGCCATGGGCTTGCAATGAACCTCAAGAAAAGTCATTTAGGGGGTTAAAACTGCTCTGGAAGTTTAGGACCTGAAAAACTACTGAAAATAGTAAATACTAAAATGACAAGGAAAAAATATATCTAGAATTAAGATGAATACAAGTTGGTTAAGTTAATTGTGCCAGATAAATGATGATATTTCAAATAATATTCAAAAAAAAAAAAAACTCTTTAAAAACAACAACACTTATATATATATATTCATATATATATATATATTATCTATTATATATATATATTATCATAATATAAATATTAATTACAAAAAACAAAACATAAAAGACCAACAATTAGAAAAACAGCCACCACCATTATAAATTAAAAAAAATCGTTATCATATATATTATATATATAATATTATATTATATTTTAATATATATATATATATTACTATCTCCTATATATATAAAATTAATTAATTAGAAATCACACCATCCCCAGGTTTTTAAAGATTTTCATGATTATGATTACTTTAATCTTTTAACACTTACATGGAGAAACTCTATCCATTCAATTTAACCACTAAAATTGTACTAAACAATCAAGTATCTACTATATTAGATGTAAAAAAAATTACCACTTTAAGTTTACATATTTTAGATGTAAAAAATTACCACTTTGAGTAACCTTTATTCTACCTCTTTTCAAAGGCAAATTAAAAGCCAATCTTACCATCAACCTTCAAAGACTATCTATTCTATTTTAGTGTAGGGTCAACACACATTTCACTGGAGCGAGTCATTTGATCTAAAGGGACACATTAAAGTAACAACTATAGATGTACATGCCATGGATCGACACTAACTTTACAGTGACAAATATGCTCCACCACATCATAAAATTCCAAAAATGAGTTTGATCATCTAGTAAAAGCTAGGTGTTCTCAAGACACTAGCAACTAGAGTTTTAAGGGTTTCTGATGAATACCATCTTGTAGATGAGAAAACCCATTTCCTCAGTGTTTTTAAGAAGAATGGTTAAATTAGGTTCAAAGGTATCAGGCCTTTTTTAAAATCTAGCCAAGGTCCTCAGACTAAGAAAGAGTTTGTTGAAGTGGCCTCTAGTGTCCAACTTCCCTTTATACAAGGGGCTACTGACAAGATTTCGAGGGTTCTTAGTAGGCATAAGGTCGTTTCCACCTTTAGACCCTTAAAAACCATTCGTGACTCTTTAAGATTGGTTAAAGACCCTGTGGATCCTCAAAACATGAAGGGTGTTTATTTGATTCCATGTTCCTGTGGAACCCCCTACATTGGAGAGACGGGTTGTTCCATATGTCAAGGATTCAAGAGCATGCGGTGGACCTTAAACATTGTAGGACTCGCTCCTCTAATTTAGTGGAACATGCTAAAAATACTAAACACCATATCTATTTAGAGGATTCCATTTCCATCATCGTAAATTAAGTGAAGCCATCAAAATTGAGAAGAGAATTAATAATCTTAACAAGGATAATGGATGGAATATTAGCGGTTCTTGGGTCCTTTCCTTTTATTCCCAATCCCCTTTTGTTTTTTCCCCTCCTCGTTTTCCTTCTCTTGTCTTAGTTATTCTTTTTCTAGTAATTTATTTTTCAATGTTCTCCATGTTAGTATCTAATTTGATTAAAAAAATAAAAATAAATAAATTTATTTTTTATTCTATTTTGATTGATTTGATTTTGATTTTTTTAATTTTATCATTTGATTACTATATATATATATATATATCATAATATTATTATATAGTATTATAATATATATTATATTTCATCTCTTATTTGTTTTATTTATTAGGTTAATTTTGATTTGTGAACTTTTCTTATGCTATATTAAATTTGATTATGATGGTTTATTTTTATTGAAAATACTATAGTACTTAATATTAGATAATAAAAAATAGAAATAATTTAATAAATAAGATTAGGAATAGTTAGAAATTAGTTTATTAATTTATAAAATTATAAATTGTTTATTTTAATTAATTCTAGAATCCTATAACGTTCCATTTTTAATATTAAAATATTTGACTTAGTGACAGTTAAATTTTTTTTACTGTTGCATCTCTACTATAAATATTTGATGTGTTGGATCTTGCTCTCCATCTTTGTCGTGATGATGAACCTCAGTGGAAGTTTGAAACGTGTCAACCCTAAGTTATCAATGTGATTTTTTCAGAAGAATTTTTTTAAATCATGAATCACATAAGCTTCCAATCTAAGAGTTTTAATTATTTAAGTTAATAATATTATTTTTTATAATTTAGTTTTTTTTTTGGTCAAGTAAGAGTGGAGCTTTCAATTAATCGAAAAAAATATTACATATGGTACACGTCTTTACAAGTGTAAAGACCAACAAAAGATAGACCTGTTGATGATAACAAACACCAAGGCCAACAAAACCCAAAATCTTACACACAAAAACAAAATTAGACCCTTGGTCATTATTCCTAAGTGTTTAGACTGTTGATCTTTCCCCAAATCTTATCACTCGATATCCCCAGTTCTTATTGCTCAATCTCCACCGTCAATATTACCTTCAATCGGATGGTTGATAATCTCTCTGATCAATAGAGTTGCACCGTGAACTTGCACTATAGATCAAAACTCTTTTGATCCAACGGTCCTCAATGATATCGCATCGGAAACTTGTGCGACACTTGCCCGCTCCACGGAGCCGACATAGATTATAAACCTTGGTCTATAAAACTTTGGGTCCGCTCTTAGACTTAACCTTCGACCATTTTAAAACCCAATAACCATTCAATAATTAAGGCCATCAAATCCTATGTCCTGTGGCCCTTCAACTAGCATGATATTTACCAAATGCTCAACCCCTGTAGTTAGCTATGTTGTAAGCATTGACTGTGGGATTGACAGTTAGGATTTACTGTGGCACTTCAAACAGGCTCAAGGACATCTGCTCATTATTCATGGTCTGGAAGTTTTCCTATCATTAACAATCATCACACAGTTTACAGAGGGCATAGAATCCCAGTCGTATCGAATATAGCTTTCCTTACATAGCACTCCTTCATTCCCTAGACGATCAACTAACATATTGGCTTTTCTTTGCACATGAACGAAGCTGACGGTTCTCAGGGTTCGCAAGTGGGAATGAATTCACTGAAAGACCTATGAGAGCCTCCAATGTTTCGACACTTTTCCAGGTGTCATTGCATTACACATTTTCTTGGCCGCATTAATGACCAATTCATAGTCAGCTTCAATGATGGCGTTGTGTAAATTTGACTCCATCAGGATTTCCAGGCCCTGCTCTAAGGCCATGAGCTCTACCATGTTATTAGTGGCAGTCCCCAAATGACTGTGAAAGATATCCTTTATGCGCCCCTGCTCATATCTTATGACACTGCCAAATCCAACCATCCCTGGGTTGCCCTTATAGGTCCCTTCTATATTGATTGTCCAAAAACCATGAGGAGGAGGCTGCTAGATATCTTTACCAACAGTTGTTTTGCTCACACCCTTGATAGTGCCTTGGGGAACTAGAGAATGGAGACCAAACTGCAGCAATATGCAAGCATCCTGGGGTGAAGGAGGGTCCTTATGAATTTTGCACATAAGGGCTCCTATTGTATCTTTAAGCTATCGTAAAATTTGGAAAATGATGTTCTGGGTCGAGCCTGTTTTGTTCTTGAAAATCCTGCCATTGCATTCTTTCCAGACATCCCAGATAATAAAGATTGGAACCAGATTCTAGGCCTTGTTAATGATTTCATTATCAGAGAAGTCTTTCCTCCAATTCCTCAAAGTGTTGGTGATGCTGAGTCTATCCCTGTCAATTTGCTTGAAGATTGAGGCCACCCAATCCCACAAGGTAGAGGTGAACGAGCAGAGGTTTAGTAATTGTTCCATCGTCTCCTCCTGTAGGCCACATAGATGGCATTTGGATGGGCCAACAAAGCCCCTTTTCAGAAGATTCTCCCATGTTTGAATTTTCTTTTGGTGAACCAACCACATAAACAACTTGATTTTCATCCATTGTGAGTTCTGCCAAAGGTCATTCCAAGCCTGATCAGGGTTTGGATAATCTAAATAATCTAAACCTAGGGCCATGCGTTTAGCTTCTTTGAGGTTGAAGGTGCCTTCGGCGTTTCGACCCCATGTCAGTTGGTCATACAAGGATGACACCAAAATCTTCCTTTTCTCCAAGTCAAGAGCAAGAGAATCCACCTGGGCCTTCAAAGGATTCTCTTCACTATAAGAAAGATCCTTCCACATTCTCCGTTTAAAATTGTTCCTTACTAATCCCAGAAGTCACTTACCGTAAGTAAACCTTTGTTTTCAATGTCATTTTTGAGAGCGGTTAGTTCTTCCCTAAACAGATTTGGTTCCTGCTCCCAGTTATCCTCCCAAAACTATGTAAGGTTCCCATCTCGGATCTCCCATAAACTATGCTTCTAGACAATGGTTCTATTCTCCCAAGCAAGGTTCCAAATGTGGGAGCCCTTCATGAGCCCTGACATTTGGATATGATCCCTCTCCTGCCAATTATTTGCATATTTCTGCTTCCAAAGCTTGGCCCAAGGGGTGGCCGATTCCTTGAGCCACCTCCATAAAAGTTTGGCTCCCGAAACTCTGCTGAGGATTTCAAGGTCATGAAGCCCCAAACCACCATGGGCCTTAGGTTTGTAGAGCTTGTCCCAAGCTACCAAATCCCACTTCTTTTTCTCTTCCCCTTTACCCCAAAGAAAATCTCTTTGAATACTCCTGATTTGTTTCATAACTCCTTTAGGAGCAGGGAGAGCTGAAAACATGAAAATGGGTACAACCTGAAGGACAGCCTTAGTTAGCACAAGAAGCCCCACCAAATTCAAAGACCTGCAGGTCCATTTCTTGACTTTCTCCTGAAGTTTATTAGTTACCGGCTCCCACGCTCCCTTGCTCAGAGGTTTGTCAGTAAGAGGCATTCCAAGGAACTTGGAAGGTAACTGATCCCTTTGAAACCCAAGAATTTTGGTAAGGTTCCTCTGAATAGCAATGTCTGTGTTAAAAAAGAACACCTTTGATTTGTCAAGGCTTATGTTTGTACCAACGGCCAATGCAAAGTCGTTCAGGATTTCTTTAAAAGCTCTGGCTTCCTTGACAGTAGGAATGCCCTGCAACATTATGTCATCAACAAATTGTTGATGAGTAGAAGCAACACCATCTCGAATAAGTTACAGACCCTGGATTCTTCCTTCAGAATTTTCCATTTTGATCGCTCTGCCTAGCCCTTCCATTATGAGAACAAAGAGGAAGGAGGAGAGAAGATCCCCTTGTCTGAGACCCCTAGAAGGCATAAAGGTTCTATAGGGAGAGCCGTTAAGAAGAATGGAGAAGCTGGCCATGGACACAAGGGCCATGACCCATCTTATCCAGTTGTGGTCGAAGCCATAAGCTCTTAGCACTGCCTTGATGTATGACCAACTTTGCTTATCAACACCATCTCGAATAAGTTACAGACCCTGGATTCTTCCTTCAGAATTTTCCATTTTGATCGCTCTACCTAGCCCTTCCATCATGAGAACAAAGAGGAAGGAGGAGAGCAGATCCCCTTGTCTGAGACCCCTAGAAGGCATAAAGGTTCTATAGGGAGAGCCGTTAAGAAGAATGGAGAATCTGGCCATGGACACAAGGGCCATGACCCATCTTATCTAGTTGTGGTCGAAGCCATAAGCTCTTAGCACTGCCCTGATGTATGACCACCTTAGCTTATCATATGCTTTCACTAGGTCAAGTTGCATGATCATACCAACTCGCTTATTTCTCTTAAGAGAGTGTACCACCTCGTGAGCTTGTATGATGTTGTTGAGAATCTGTAATCCTTCCACATATCCAGTTTTCTCCTCTGAGACGAGAGCAGGAAGAAGAGGCTTGAGTCTGTTAGTGATCACTCTCGAAATAATTTTTTACACCACATTACATAAGGCTATGGGTCTGAATCTATTCGGTGTCATAGCTTTTTCCTGCTTTGGAATCAAAGCTATGAAAGAGGCATAAAGAGCTTTCAAAACAGTTTTGGATCTTCTAGAGTCTTCCACAACATCAAGGATATCTTATTTGATTGTTTTCCAACAATCTTTGAAGAATTCCACATTGAAGCCATCAGGGCCAGGAGCTTTCCCATTTTTCATCTCATTGATAACTTCACTAACCTCCTATTTAGACACTGGCCTGTTAAGATTGTGGTTGTCTTCCTTGGTTACAAGCTTAGGAATGAACTTGGTGAATTTGTTAATGAACCGAGATTTGTCGACAAGAGGCTCCTCTGTTATGCTAAGGAAGTGTTGAACTAGGAGAGATTCCATTTCTTTGTGAGAGACAAGCTCTTTCCCTTGAGAATCTTTAATTTTTGAACTTTTGTTATGAGATTTGTGATCCAAGGTTGATCTATGAAAAAAATTCGTGTTTCTTTCTCCTTCTCTAATCCATTGCACCCTCAATTTCTGTCTCCAAAAAATCTCCTCTTGCATGCATCGGTCATCCCATTCGTTCTGAAGAGAGCCAGGCATAATTTTCCGTTCCTTGGTAAAATCTTATGAGATGATGATCTGATTAATCTCATGGAGTTTCTGCTCAACTTCTCTTTTGGCTTTAAAAATATTACCAAACTCTTTTTTGTTCCAATATTTAAGCCTAGATTTGATGTGTTTAAGTCTCTGTTGCAACATGAACATTTTAGTGCCTTGAATGGGCATATCTTCCACCCACCATTTGTCAATATTGCTGGTGAAGTCAGGGTGAGAGATCCAGACATTTTCAAACCTAAAAGGTCTGTTCCTCAGTGTACCCATGAAAGTAGCTTCAAGCAGGATAGGTCATTGGTCCGAGCCTCCGAAGGCAAGGATTGAAGTTGACATATCAAGGCCTTTGAGAAAGAGGTCCTATGAGATTATGAATCTATCTAGTTTGGAGGTGACTTGAGGAGCCCCTCCCCTCTTATTATTCCAAGTAGAAGTGCCATTTATTGTTTCGGTGTCCACTAGCCCCATGTTATTCGTGAAATTCTGGAAGGCAATGGAATCTTTGCCTAGTTTTCTGGTACCGCCTTTTTTCTTTGTAAGAGATCTGATCATATTGAAATCCCAAGCCAGAATCCATGGCATATCAGGATATCTCTCTCTCAGCTTCTTAAGGGAGGTGAGAATCTTAAGTTTGTCTTCTAGTTTTTGAGGACTGTAGACATTAGTGATCATGTAGATCTCCTTATCACCCAAAGGTCGAATCACTAGCGATATATAGTTCCTAGAAGCTTCAATCCAGGATTCCAAGTTTTTGAGGATCCCATAGAGTAAGAATCCAACCCGC
This sequence comes from Pinus taeda, assembly GCA_000404065.3. Lineage (NCBI taxonomy): Eukaryota > Viridiplantae > Streptophyta > Pinopsida > Pinales > Pinaceae > Pinus > Pinus taeda. Next base: position 7,404 of record APFE030467200.1, on the reverse strand, counting down.
TGAGTTATCTGCTTTAACCTCGAGATACTCATACTTGATTAACCATTTGTTGTGTATCTCTCTGATCTTGTCCATCAAACATTTTGTTTCCTGAATAAAAACCATATTTGATTTTCCTACTTTCATTCTACTGCTAAGAGTTCTTTGTTTCCTTTTACTTCCTAGACCCCTAATGTTCCAGGTTGTAAGCTTCATTAAGAAAGGTTTGTAAAGGAGTAACTAGTATGATCCCTCATCTTACCTGAGTTAATCATAAGTTTCCCACATTCGGTCAACATCTCATTCTGTGTTTTTCTTCCTCTTTTCCTACCCAGGTTCTTGGAAGAATGCATCGGTATATCCTCCATCGTTTTCACTCCCATATTCTCTTAGCTATCCTGGTTAATTTTGACTCTATAATAATTCATTTGTGATTGCCAGAGGAAGAGCTGTTTAACCCTGGAAAAATCCTCTTTTGGTAGAGAGTCTACCCCTTTGGTGATTTTGTGTTCCAGAAACTTTTGTAGATCTAAATTCTCCCTCCCTAGAATCTCCTACAGTTCATGGTCTTCCGTTCTAGCCTCACTTGGGGTCATCTCGTGGTCCCTACTAAGATCCAAAATGCTAGACATATCATCCTTTTGTTTGTTGTTTTCTGGTATATCCTCCATATTAGTATCACTTTCCTTCTCAGTGGGAATATTCTCTAATTCCTAGTTTGGCCCGTTGTTTTCAACTTCTTCTTCTAAGATCTTGAAACTATTGTGACTAGGTTGTTCATCTTCATTAAGATTATTTTGGTACTGCTTGCCTCCTTTTGCTTTACCCCCAACCTTAGTAAAACCTTCAGGATCCTTGCTTGTAGTGGCTTTCGTATTGCTCTCCAACTTGTTCAATGGGCAATCCCTGTATAGGTGCCCGTGCTCATGGCACTTACGGCACCTAAATGGGACGTGTTCATAGTCCACCACCTGCACCCATTCCTCGCCATGCACTTCTAAAATGATTGCATCCGGAAGTGCCCCAGATAAGTCCATTTCCACACATATCCGGGCGAAGGAAGTGTATTTGCCTCTTAGAGTAGCATTTGAGATCTTGATAAAATGCCCTAGCTTGTTGCCGATAGACTCTAGAGACTCCGATAGCCCATAATCTAAAGGAAGGGAATAGAGTCTTATCCATACCAGCACCAAGGTGAAAGTTTCTCATTCTGGGACAAAGTTCATTACCCATGGTCTCATATAAAGGCCTGCAGAAGCGTAAAAATAGGGTCCTCCCTCAAACACTTTGTCTTTATCCTTTAATCTTGTGAACACCACCGTGAAGAAGCCCTTGAACCCAAGGTGAAGGTCAATTTCCCCCTTTGGTTTCTAGTGGTTCCTTATCCATTCTTGCAAAGCCTTCTCCGTTGGCCAAATCCCCATAAATTTATAGATAATAGCATACTCTGACATGTGGTCTCTGTGTACCTGCAGCACTGGGTCACTTAAAACGACTCGAGGAATAGTGGTCGACTTGGGTTTACAGACCCCTGATGTACTCATAGGAGCAACTTTCGGACTGCTAACCTCTGTCCTCTTCTCCTTACTAGCTTCCTCGTGAATATCTTCCTCTCCTCGAGGTCTGATCATTTCCAATTTTTCTGTATTCTTAGCCTCTATTACCACCTCCATTGGTTTCTTGAAGTGATGCGATCCAAGTCCCTTGCTTCTGTCCACAACCACTTGATTGTAGGAGGGACCTGATCCCCCTCCTTCATGCCACCCCATGGTGACCAGCGACAAAACCCTCTATTTACCTTTTAGGGTTCGGCTCAAAACCCTCCTCTAGATCCCCCCGTTCTTAAGTCATTTTTGATAATTTAGTTATTTTTTAAGTGAGATTATAATTTTTTCATTTAAACTTTATTTTAATATATAAATGTATTAATATTTTGAAAATTTTATAAGGTATTTAAATTGTATAAAATTAATAATTATAATTTATAATTTCTATGATTTTCAGTTAAATTAATGTAGATCCATCTTAACTCCAGATCTATCAAGGGCCAACATCTATTAGAGTGAAATTGTAACATCCCCTGGTAACCTCATATGAAAATATATGGAGTTATAATTTTTTTACATAGTTTACCCATGGGTAACTATCCAATTTACTATTCCAGATTCCTCATTGGCCATTAGATAGAATCTTCACCATTACTTAGAGTACTTTAGTAAGGAAATAGTAAGTTACATAACCATTAACAAGCTCTGTTATAGCATATTGACATAAACATTTTGATGTAACCTTGCATCATTTTCATGTTTCCATTAACTATATTAGTTAAACACATACTTGATATTATAAACATCACATCATGCGAGGAATCAACATCATCAAATTGACACAATAAGAAATCACATCATTGAACAGAAATATACCCTAGAAACCCCATCAGGTGAAAACCAACAAACGTTTAATTTTATTATTAAACACTTGTGAGGGTGTACACCCCTCACTCAATGGCTTATAAGGGAGTCCATCCCTTAACCATTTTCATAAAATATTTCAAGGAAATGTCATTTAAATACAAAATATCTAGCTAAAATTACAATCACCATGATATCATTTATCCACAAATCTTCAATCTCTATATCTTTGTAGCCTGGTTGTTCCTTCAGTGGGCCATCTTGTAGCTCACACTCATCTGCATGGACCATTAATTCTTTACCTACCACCATGTTAAACATAATATATCATTTGCACAAGTTGCCATCCTTTCCTGCCATTGTTTTCATTAGCATACATTGATATCATGATTACATGAAGTAATAATCAACCAATTCATAAATCTAGACTGGTGATGCTACACTATCTATTCACGTACATTCATGAAATGCAAACAAAATATCATGACATGTTTCCTTTAATAACACTACATATGCACTAGTTATAATCATGTAACCATCAAATCATGCGTATAAAATAAATACCACATTAGCTAATATTTCCTTTCACATAAGCACACATTCTTGCGAGACAAATCACTACAACTTTCTAGGCATTCCTTTAAAGGAATCTAACACATCATGCATGTCAATTACATAAGATTTATCAACAGAATTGGCCCTTCAACTATTACTCTTGGTGCATGCGAATACGTAAATAAAGCTAACATAATGAATGTTGTTCCTATGCATGCAAATGCATATACTTTCCAAAAGGATCGCTTCCAATGTAGGCTAACACAACATGTTTTCGTTTCTTGCATGTGAATGTATATTATTTCCAAACAAATGTTAACACAAATCTTGCACGCATAATATACATCTTATCCCAAAATAAACTAATATAATAGTTACGATAGCATAAAAGTAATTACATATAATTTCGATAAAGAAATATAGCTCAATAGTTATTCTATCCATGCAAAGAACACATTTATATAACACAATGACTATTCTTGTGCATGCAACAACTTATCATAATATCCCTTCTTCAATGTATGCAACACTTATTCCCTTGTTTAGCATCCTACCATCATTAGCTATTATTTTCATTAAACAAACAAGTACTTCTTTTTCAAAAGTTAATATAACCTCATTTCTCTATCTTTCTATATGCAATTTTCTCATGCTTCCCTTTCAAGAAATTATCATAGATATCCATCTTTATGCATAAACCCAACCAACAATAACAAGGCTACCTTAACCATTTATGCACATAAATCAGGTAATTGACACAATTCATCTAGCCAGACAATCTTTTCAAGAGATTATTATTTTCAAGAAAATTAACATAATAAATTTCTTTATCTACACCCAATAACACATTTTCTATATCACAATGAATACCCTTTTGTGCATGCAACATGTGTTTTTTCCTAACACAATCACCCTTACTTCAATGCACATAATATTTTCAAGAAACAAGCATGCATTATTATTCTTCTATATACAAGTTCCATATGCATCATTTAAGAAACAATCTTTATTTTTCATCAATTCATGCACAAAGCTCCTATGCAATCTTTCTGCACTCAAATGCATGCAATGTTTAAATATACAACATGATAAATATATGCATACAAATTCATGAAAACCCTTCCAAGAAAAGTACTCTAATTAACCTTTTCTTTTCCTTTCTTTTTCAAGAAACATATCCCAATTAGTTGTCATTTTTGTGCATTAAACACACATACAATAATGCATGCAAAATCTTCCTTCCTTTCCAAGAATCTAATACAATAATGTATGTAAGGACATTTCACTTCGAAATCTAATATAATAATGCATGCAATTAATATCTCCCTTTCAATAATTAACATAGAAATATATTTAAATAATTCAAATATAATGGATGCTATTATTGTGCACATATTTCTATTAAGAGTATGTAGGATCGGGCTAATAACTCCAAGAATCTAGCTCTCTCACTATTTCTCACCAATATTTCTTTAATGAAAAACTTATCTTCTTTCTCTTTTTATAAGAAAAATGTACATTCATTCTTTTCATGAAGAATATCATGATTTCTTTAATCTTTTTGTGTGCAGGTTTCATGTGGGTTTTCTTTCCAAGAAAACAACATCCCTAACTTATCTTGTATTGTGCATAAACTAAGCAAACATTTTCAAGAACTTATCAAGATAAACATATGTATGCGCAATTTTTAATGAAGTAACAAATCTTATATGCCTATGTATCGTTTTCCGAGGAAAACAATAAAGCTAGATTATGCACAAGATTCTCATGTAATTTCTTCCAAGACAATGAGAGAGCGACCTAATATTTTTACACACCAACCCCTATTAAAGTTTCAAGAAATCTTATGCATGGGAAGTTCAAAATTATTCCCAAGAGTACTAATAAAAGAATCTACCCTTAAAACATATGCAACATTTTTTTTAAAGAGAATATGATTACTTATCTCCACGACCATGATTGCCCACACACTGCCAAAACAACGATGCCAAATGCATATGAACTGACAAGATGATGAATAAAAAACTGCCAATGCCTTTAAGGTACCATAATCACTCTACTAGTGGTGACGGTGGTATTTGTAAATCCGACCCTACTCAATGGAGCAAAACTATGCACAGATGCTGGTAGTCTCAACAGATTTATTGCTTGGAATGTCACAAAGTTGTCCTTCAAAGTATTTCTATGGTCTTGCAAATTTTGTTAACCTAACATGCATGTGGGCATTAAGTAAAAGTGAGAAAGAGTTAATTTAACAATTCCACTAGCTTACAAACAACCTCCCCTTCTATATATATGTCAAGAAACAACAATGAAGGAACAAACGACATAATTTGCTCATGTAGGAACCTATTTGAAGTTTTTTTTTTAAACCTTTTTTTCCATTAGTCTGTTACCAATATGTATTATCCTACTCTTAAATTCCATTTTCCCCCTCAAGATTTCATTATAAAACGAATCATAAAGTAGTTCCAACCAGGCCAATTGAACCCTAACTAAAACGGTTAAAGATACACTATAAATAATATTCTATGTATATCGAAATTGTAAATAAAAATATTTTATTTTACTTAAGTTTTTAGATGAGTATTTACTGTAGGGATATTATATACTCCCCCCCTTAATGAGAACACTGTCCTCAGTGTTCATCTCTCACTATAACTTTAACTTTTACTCATGATATAACAATAAACAATGCAAAAGGGGATACTTCCCCTTCAAAATGAAGGTTTTGATTTCGAAGAAAGACTCAAAGGTAAAAAAAATAACATTTTATCAATATTCCTACGCAGTTATAACTACAAGAATATGCAAGTTCTACTTTCCATCACTTGGCCATTATTTAAATTCATAAAATAGAAAACAAAATTTATATATCAACTTCCCATTACTTACCAAATACTCTTGAAAGTCATTGTCACTTTTATGCAAGTTCTCTTAGAATGGTTTGACAACCCATGAATACTCCATGTAAAGAACCCTATAATATATGGATAACAAATCCAACATAATCATATTAGTCACAACATTTCAGTCAAATGAAATTCACAATACTTTAACTATGAATAATTATCATAGCACTTATACAAGTACTTAGAGGGCACCAACACTCCAATCATCAAAATAATAGTTCACTACACTATGTGCACACTGTCTTCTATCTTAGCTCCCACTAAAGCGATGAGCCTAGGTATTGCAACAAGAATGTTGCAACTCCCATGGCTACCAGCTTTACTTATCAACCTGGGGTTCGTACAAACTTGGAGGTGATAGTGCTATATGCACAAGTAAAAGTGAAGGTACTGCCTGTTGTCACTGCTCATCTGGAAAGGGACCCCAGAGGTTCCAAGCTAGACTTCTATAGGGTCAAGAGAAGCTTAAGTATTTGATGGAAGAAGAACAAACCTATTCTAAGAGAGAGCTACTCTACTGCAGTAATGAAGAAAACAACATCAAATTATAAACCATACCATAACCTGATTAACCAATTAAACAACTATGCTAAGCGGAATTGCTAAAAAAATCACTAACCTAAGGCTACTACCTAAGTTGTAGAGGTAAAGAGCACGAAACTATACTAAGGTGTAGGCAAAGAAACTTAATAGCATGCTTGCAACACTTTTAATGATGTCCTCTTTGTTGCAAAGTGACCTCCATAAGGCCCATCATGACAGGTCATAAGGATGTCAAAGACTTCCTCTTCCCTTACACACCTTCTCAAGATTTGATCGAGGCCAAGTTTGAACAGATTGCCCCTAATCTAGGTGAAAGGGGTGCTTTTCCTGATCATCTTGCTCTTTTCTTTGGAGGGCAAGTTTGGTGGGATCTGTGCTGATACCAAATAGTTTGCTATCAGCAAACCATGGGGAGAGAACTGAAATAGCAAACATATGCTCATCTGGTAACTGGTCATCCACCATTCCTTCTTCACCTGCAGGCAAATTAATTCTAGATAGAAAGTCAGCAACAACATTTTCCTTACCAGGCTTATCAACAATAGTTAGATCAAACTGCTATAATAAAAGCAACCATCTTATAATTCTAGCATTTACATCTGGCTTGTTCATTAAATATTTGATTGCAGCATGATCAGTATGAACAAATGTTTGATAGCCTGTAATGTAATGCCTAAATTTGTTTAATGAATGCACAATAGATAGGAGTTCCTTTTCAGTCACAGTATAGTTTAGCTCAGCCTTTGACAGATTCTTACTGATAAAATAGATGGCATAGGGAAATTTCTCCTCTTCCTGACCTAAGGTTGCTCCTATGGCTTTGTGTGAGGCATCAACATGAATATGAAAAGGGAGGTTCTAGTTTGGGACTCTAGGGATTGGTGCAATGATTAACTTACCCTTTAGAATGTCTATGGCCTCTTGGCAGCTCTTTGACCATATAAACTCAAAATATTTGGCCAACAACCCAAACAAAGGAGAGGCCAATTTGTTGAAGTCCTTTA
>APFE030467192.1:0-10778 GCA_000404065.3 Pinus taeda | reverse complement strand
CATGTAGCCGCCACATCTCTTCTCAGAGATAAGCTACCATCGCCCTAGCTGGTTTATTTTCAACTCTGTTTGTAAGTATATTTCAGTGTTTTTCATTAATGAAATGAAGTATTATTTCCGCTGCATCTTTGTGTATATGGTTATCTCTGTATTTTGTTGCGTTCCTGTTTAAATCCGGATCATTGATGCTCTATGGGCCATTCTCCCTAGCCACATTACATGGCACCTGGTCAATATCATGACCTAGGTAGAATGTCTTCTCCTTGATGCTACAACAACAACACTCCCTCTGACTGAGGGAAGCATTCTCAACTAATCTAAGCTTGTCCATGAAGTATTCAAACTTCACCTTGGGACAGAGGCTTTATGAAAATCTCAACATCCTGCTCATCTGTAGAAATGTATTGGAGACTCACTGCTCCTTTCTTAAACATGTCCCAGATGTGGTGGTGCCATGATCTCAATGTACGTCATCCTGTGATCACAACCATCTCTTGCACCTAATCAAACAATCCCGTGAATAGGTTCTGAAGCCACATTGCTTCACAACTTGCCAAACTAGCTACGATATACTCAACCTTTGCAGTCCTAAGTGCGACATATGTCTACTTCCAGCCTAAGAAAAATCCAAACTAAATTATCATCCCGATGTGATCTTCCCATCTTCAACATTCTTTGCCCAATTTGAATATGCATATCCTTGCAACTGCTTCTTTTACTGGAACCATTACCACAACTGCTTAACACTGAAGTAGATCCTGTTATAGAAATCTAGCTGCTCCCTCCAACTTCTACCACACTTCTAGTTCTAATAAGTAATGTATCTAACCAAGATCCTTCATCTCAAACTGATATGTCAACTCCCTCTAACACTGAAGCAAGGCTTGACTGCTCCGTCTATCACGGAAGCAAATCCTCCTACCACTATTTCTTCCTGTATCACGTGAGTCCTTCTTCTCCCATAAAAAATAAGTCATATAATAACAATATCAACCTTGATCCATCAATCCAAGTATACCAAGTCTTGTGTAAAGCCTTCTTTTGTTTGCAAACATGAGACTCCTTCTCATATACCTCAAAGTATTGAGGTGGATCTACGCACTCTTCATCGTTTTCCTAAATTAATCCATTGAGAAAGCAGTCTCCACATCAACCTGATGTAATTTCCAGCCCATAATAGAAGCAACATATATAACATTTCTAATAGAAGTGTACTTACCAATTAGAGAAAACATTTCCTCATCGTTCTTTCCCTCTTTCTCGGAGAAGTAGCTTGAATCTTGTTTTTAACTTTTCCACATGGTTGCATGCTTGATCTTATAGATCTACTGATTTCTCTTTAGCACAATTTCCTCCACCATAACATTTGTTGGAATTCTTTCTTCCTTTTAACTAGGAGCTCTTTTGATCATTAGGCACAAGTCTATATGTTTGTAGAATTCCTCTCTATTTAACATAAATCACTATGGGAGAATCCTCTTGTCGTAGGCTTTGCTTCGTTCTTCCTAATGCTTTCATTTTCTGCAAAAGCCTTGGCAGCCTTTACAATGCACCAACAACCCTCACTAGGATGTTATGGAAGAAACAATTACAACCTAACAAAAGAAACAAAGACAATAAGCTAACTAATAACAAACCAATAATAATCAAGGAAGAGAGATATAAAGTAATCATCTTTGAGGAATGAAGGAAATTTTACAGCTCCCTCTTGATCCTTGCTTTCTTTGCAAAAACCATCAAACTCATCACCTTCATCCTCATCATCAACCATTGCTTCACGTTGCTTACCTTTCCTTAGGGTTTCTTTGTTCAACGAAATCATCAAATTCCAATGCTTTGGGTCTAGCTCTAGGGTTTTAATCACAAACACTAGGGCTTTCTATATGCTTCAAGATTTACCTAGGGTTTAAAAACCCTAAAACTACCATCTCTTTCAAGAGGGAGGTCATCCTTAGCTCAAGTGTTATGACTCTTCTTTTGTTTTATGTGAGAGGCCCATTCAACTCTGCCTGACTCTGCCATATACTAATATGTTCTAGCAACAACTAGAATCAAGCAATGGCATCATATCTCAACCAATATATTCACAACAATATAATGCAAGGAATCTTCTTTTAGGTCTTATCGAATTTTGAACCATAATCCAAATTCAAAGCTATGATGATATCATGACTTCTTGAAATACCAAGACTTCTTATATGCTTTTAGGTCTTCTAGGGTTTACAAAACCTAAGTAAGATCATCAACTTTTGTCATGGAAAGTTTTCTTGTTGTATTCAATACAAATGATAGAATTCAAGCCATGGAGTCCCATGCCTCTTTATATAATATTACGTTTTCAAACAAGTAATATTATCAAAGAATGCTCCATCTAGTTCAAGCAAATGTATAATGATCCAATCTAGTCTTCAAAAGGTTTGTAGTCTTGCCACTTTTTTAACTAGTTTCATGTTATAAAAACAAGGTAAATAAGAAATGCTTCATAAGATGTTACAAGATTTGGCATAAATTTGGGTGTGGCTTACATAATCCATAATTTAAGGACCATGCTCCTTAACACCTTCTCTTACATACTTTAGCAGACTTCTTTCGTTGGGCCCTTTCTAGGTCTACTACACCACAATTCTGTATTTCCAGACTTCATCCTTATCATCCAAACAACCCATCATTGTAGTGTTAACAATTTGCATGGAAACCTTATGCAATAGAGTATTTTTTTTCACATTGACAGAATGGACTTTCAACTTTGAGCATACAATATACATTGTTAATGTATCACAAACAACGATGAAAATTTCACCTTTGAAATGTCACTTTAGAACATAAATGAATAGGCAGAGAATTAGCTTACTGATATGATATATTGGATAGGAACAAACTGACTGAGGCACTTCGGGCTTCCACAAACCAAGGCATTTTTTATTGCATGAAGTACTTCAAGCTCCTTTTGGTTAAGCAAATCAACCTTCAGGTGCACACATTCTCAGCCTTTAGGGCAGGAGAAAATTCGCCTCGAAATATACTACTTAGCTTGCTAAGCAACATATATTCAACCCTTTGAATTGATGTTTTTAATTTGGATTTCCCATAGAGGTAAATTCAACCTTCACTAAATACGAATCCGGTCTTGAGAATGAGAAATAAATTGCTGTTATGCTAAGGTATTTTCAACCCTCCCGAAGTTACCCTCTTACCGAGACCTTTCGGTCCCCTGTCACAACTTTGGCCCAGAATTTAAACTTATCTTTCTTCTAAGGCATATTAGAGTATAGATCATATAGGTAGAAAAGAACATAGATCGTTGAGGGAACAAATAAAAGACATGCCTTGGCCTCCTTTTTGAATATTCTTTTCTCTTATTACAATCATAATTAGACTAGGGTTTCTAGGGATAATGACAGAACAAGCCCTAGAGGATAAATTGAAAATAGACTGGCTTCTTCAAGGTCGCTCTTTCACCCATGGTTTGATACCATGTTTATTTTTCAAGGCCTTCTAGTCTAATAGTTACTTTTAATGATCTCTTAATATAATCTTGTTTTCACATTTATCATTAAGTAATTACACAAAAGATCTCAACAATATAAACAATAATGGTAGTAGGATCATAAAGAGAACCAAACACAAAAGACAAAAAATTTCACCTTGGGAAAACCAAACCTCAGGAAAAAATCAACAACATTTTCTTAGAGAAATAATCCACTACAATAAGAGATACAATCTGATTTTTCCAGTAAAATAATGTCAAACTTCCTAGTCAACAAATCCAGGTCAAACATGGTCAAACAAAGATAATTTTAGCTTCCTGAAATTTTGGCCTCTTGCCTAGAACTTCGGTCTACTGCTTATAAACTTGTCTTACTGCCCAGAATTTTGGTCTTCCCGCACGTGTGAGGTCAACATAAGTCAAACATAATTAAAACATGCTTGAACATATTTCATTCTTCTTCTCTTCCTTCTCCTTTGTATGGGTGAAAGGAAACAAATGTAATTTGATGATCCAAATTGGTGCTTTGAAGTGGAGAACGAGTAGCCTTTAAATAGTGAATTCATGAGCCCAAAACGGTGTGTCTATACACAGAGATGACCTGTACTTCTTAGAGGGCCAACTTGAATTTTGGAGGCAAAAATAATTTAATTTTCAAAATTGAAATTCCCTCTTTTGAAGCTGACTTGAAATTCGTATTCATATTTATTGTTTCTTTCATATTTTGTAGGGCTAGACAAATTAAGAAGATCGACCATAACTACAAAATTCAACACTTCATCCACTCTTACATTGATGCTTTTTACCTTTTTTTGTAGTTTTTTATTATAACATTTGCAGACCTTGTCTCTAGAGGCACACCCAAGAAAGATACCTTCATCTGTTATGGAATAAAACTTTCCTAAATTGTGTTAGTTTATCTTTATAAAATACATTCTTCCAAGTACTTTGAAGTATTTGACTGTAGCTATTCTACCTTTCCATAATTCATAAGGCGACTTGCTACTATTCACTCTGATTTATGCTCTATTCAAAATATAGACTATTCTGCTGACTCTTGGTAGATTGGATTCATTCAACATTGTTATAGCCATTTCTTCTATAGTTCTATTCTTTCTTTCTACAAGTTCAATTTTTCTATGGAGTCCTTGCTACTAAAAATGTTTCTTGATTCCACGATTTTCATAAAATTCATTGAATTCATTAGAGGTGAACTCATCTTCTTTATCTAATCTAAAGCATTTAATTTTTAAATCAATCTCATTTTCAACTAGAGCTTTGAAAGCTTTAAACTTCTCAATTGCTTCATAATTTTTCTTTAAGAAATGTAATCCATGCCATTCTTGAGAAATCCTCGATAAGAAACATAAATAACTCTCACCTTTTAAAGTTTGTGTTCTTGTTGACTTGAAAATGGCTGTATGTACAAGTTTGAATGGATTTGACATTGACTACTCTTTTGTTTTGAAGCTAACTCTTTTATGCTTCTCCTGTTGACATGACTTGCAAATAATGTCTGTAGGTTTTGATATATTTGACATATCTGTTATTGCTTGTGTATTGTTGAGTTTTAATAGATTGTAAAATCTTATATGACTGATATTTCTATGCCACAACCAACTTTCATCTATTTGTCCCATACCAAATTTTCCTCCTTTAACTTCATCAAGTACATATATAATACTCAAGGTTATGTTTGCATTTTCCATTAATCTTCCAAAATCTACTCTCCTTATCTCAAATTCTTTAGAATGAAATATGAGATCATATCCTTCATCGCACATTTTACTGACATTTAGAAGACTAAGTTTTAAATCTTCAACATACAAGACATTCTATTTTTTATTTTGTCCATTATCAAGACTAACCAGGGCTTTTCCAACTATCCTTGCAGATGCATTATCTCTAAAGGTAACAGTGCCTCCTTTTCTTCCATTAGAGTGAGAAATTTGTCTTGATCCCCCATCATATATTTTGAACATCCACTATCAATGTACCACTCACTTCTTTTTTTTTTGAGCATACAATGCAAGTCCACATTCTTTCTTCTCTTGCTTTTCTTACTTCCTTTTCCTTACCTTTGTGTATTATTCTATGCCTAGAAAGAACATATTCTTCCTTGTTTTGTTTAGGAAACTTTGTTGTTCTATTTATATAGTCACATGCTTTGCACCCATAGTTATCACACTTATAACATTCTATATGATCAAGTAGAGGAGCAAATGAATTCTAGTTTCTATTAACATACTCATAAATTTATGGTTTTGTTGCTCACATAACCATTCTTTGAGGTATTATAAGATCCTTTGTTTCTATATCTCACATAATCACTTCTTACATAAGCTCTACAATTTATTGCTTTACGACCAAAATTATTGTAGGAAAAACAATAGCCACGAGATTTTGGTACCGAATTTGAAAAGGCTTCTTGGTGTAACAAATCTTATGAACTTGTTCTGGTTGTTCTTGTGAGAAAAATTAGATCTTTTTTGGTCCTCATCTCCTTTCCTATTGTTGCTTTCATTCTTGATGGATCCATTAAGAATATTAGCATAAATTTTAATATTTTCTTCATTTTCCTTTTCTGGTGAATTTGTGCTTGCATCTCCCTTGGAGGTCTTATGATTTTCTTTATATCCAAGACCTGTCCTGATGAATGATTACTTTTGGCAACTGAGAATATCATCTAATATTTTAGTACTCTTTCCAAACTTCAAGTATTTATTTAATTGATTGGATGTTTCCTCTAGTTCCCTTTTCAAGGAAATGACTTCTGCTTGTAGCTTATCACAATTTTTTCCTTTTTCTTTCAGTTGGCTTCTCACTACTTATTCAATCCTTTTTTCCTCTTCTAGTTGTGTCTTCAGGATGGTAACTGTTAATTCATCAACATCATGAACCTTCTTTTTATATTTCTACAATAGCTCCTTTTGCTTTTAATCTTTCCCTTGAGTTTCTCTATTTCCTCTAAGCTACTAATGAGTTATGCCTCAAGATTTGCTTCCCCATCAATTTCTTCTTCCTCTGAATATATTTTATCTTTCTAGTTGTCTTCATTTACTGTATCATTAGTCTATGTATCCATTTCTATGAAGAGGAATTCTTATTTGTCAATATCAAAAGCATATTCATCACTTTCTTCTAAAGAGCTGCTATATTCTCTAGAGTAAAACTCTTTTTTCTTAGTATATTTTCCTCTTTTATGTCTATAAGGTTTTCTTTTATTATTATGCTCTTATTCATTATCATTTGCTTCCCTTTTTTCTTTTCTTTTTTGCCCTGAAAGAAAATTCATAATTTCATTGGGTGAAATTACACGCTGTAGACGCCCATTGGCATATGCTATACCGTGGCTGTCTATCCACTGTCATAACTTAGTATTTACAATGAGACCCCAAGGGGTGTGCTGTGCTGGTCCATGACCAAAAATAGAAATAAAAAATTCACCCATGTGGGTGAGTGACTGTAGTATATATATATATATATATACATCAACTCAAAATTAAACAGTTTTTTTAAACAAAATTTTAACAAAAAAGCTGAATATTTAGGGGTTGTTCCCCCTCTATAGTATCTTGTCATTGTATGGCATGTGAAAGTAGCGAAAGGTTCCTTCAAATGTATGTTCTGCAATCATCCACTCGCCTAGAGGGTGATGCGTCTCTTCTTTCGAAAGCTTGTCTGTAGTTTCATTTCATTCCCTGTAGATGTGAGAGCAAGAAATCTGATCAAAATGTGTTTTGAAAAAAGCAATTTTGTCCATAATAGATCTCAGAGAGTATGCATTACGAACAACTGAGTTGTTAAACGAATCAATCACAATCTTAGAGTCCCCAAATATTTGTATTTTCCTACAGTGTTGAAGGATGGCAAAGTAAATCAGGTGGCGGAGTGATATCAGTTCAACATGATTATTTGTACCATGACCCAATCCCATACTAATGTGAAAATAGTGAGTTTCTATGAGGTGTAAGCAGATGCCACCCCCACAACCATGCTGCTGAGCAACACCATCGAAATAGGCCCAAGAAATTGTTTTTTCTATCTACTCTTGTCTAATATTCCTGGGTTTTTTTTTACTTTCCTCTACTGGTATTTCTTCAAAGGCAGAGCAGATTTTTGGAGAGACCAGGTTCCAGTTTATCGGCTTGTCTTCAAATATTATAAGGTTCACTTGAGTCAGATGTGCCATGAGACTAGAAGGGGTATATTTCTTATCCTTTCCGCTGCACTGCCCCACCAGTTGTCCCATGCAGATATCATATCAGCGCCGTGCCAACTCATGTTCAGATTTAGAGTTGTGAGTATTTGTATCCATATGCTTGTGGTGATCGGCAGGAGAGGAAGAGATGCTGAGTTGATTCCTCCTCTTAGTGGCAGATTACACACCAAGTAGGTCCCATGAAAGCCCACTTTTTTAAATAGGATCCAATGGGGATCTTATTTTCGAGTATATTCCACATCAGCAGTCGTGTGCACAAAGGGGCTTTAAATTTCCAAATTGATATCCACCAACTCCTTAAGGCCTCCAGTTTGGACTCAGTAATTATAATATCGTAGCCCTGCTTGGAAGAATAGTGGCCTATTTTGGAGTGAGCCCAATGAGTTCATCTTCCTCATTCTTTAGTCTGACATGTGATTCTGTGAGTGCATGTATGTAGTTTTGCCATGTCCTGTTACATTCATTAGGGATGTTCCAGTTTTGACCAGACAACCATGCTTGAGTGAGAAAAGTGGTGTTCTGTTGATCCCTGAGCTGTTCCATATACTTTATGCCTCTGTTGTTTAAGTGATTTATGAGCCCAAGTGGAAGATGATGAGAATTCCCACTTCCGGCCCAGGGATCAATCCTAATACGAACAGAGGCTCCATTTCCAATTTTCCATAATAGTCCATCCTTGATAATGGGGAGAGTATTTAGGATGGCCCTCTAGATCACCGATGGTCTTCTAATCTAGTCAATGATAGTTGAAGGCCAAATGTATTTATGGATGATAACCTCCGACCAGAGGCTTTTTGCTTTAGCAATAGCCAGCCCTATTTTGCAGCTAAGGCTTGTGCAAAAGCAGGAAGTTGTTTGAATCCCCAACCTCCCCATTTTTTTGGGGTGGCTATTCTGATCCATTTGACCCAGGAAAATGGTTTTCCTTCCTTTCTTCCCTTCCAAAGAAATTGACAGCGGGCTTGTTGAATTCTGTGGAGTATCCCTCTTGGGATCTAGGCCAGTGACATCCAAACAGGGGTGGCTTCTAGGATTGATTTAATAGAATTAATCTTCCTGCCCTAGATAGGAACCTGTGGCACCAGCAATTTATTCTTTTCTCCACTTTAGTGATGAGCTAGGTCCAGTCAACAATTTTGTAACCATCAGGTTTAAGCCTGAAACCAAGATACTTAATCCCCTCCTTAAGTTCAGTAACTTGAAACGAAAATTTTTGAAGAGAGAGTTGAGATTCTTGCTGAGAACAATCGGATAATGAGATGGTGGATTTATCCCAATTGATTTCCATTCCCGTTGCTCTGTAGAAGATATTTAGAATATCATTCATGGATGTGGTGTCCAGAATACTACCACTCAAGAAAATTAAAATTTCATCCACAAAGAGAAGATGAGTTAGATTGAAGTGATCCATTATTTTTAGTCCTTTGAGACCCCCCCTTCTTTTTTCAGAGTCAATCAACTGGCTCAGTCCTTCCATGACTAAGAGGAAGAGTAACAGTGATAGTGGGAATCCTTGCCTTATGCCTCTATCAATATGAAAGGAGGGAGTGGCTGACCCATTGATGAGTATGGCAAAAGATACAGTGGAGATGCAACCCATTATCTAGTTGGTGAGAGCTGGAGGAAAACCCAAATGTGTGATGATCATTCGAATGTATAACTAACTGAATTTGTCGAATTCTTTTGATAGATCAATTTTGAGGGTCAGTCCCTTGAGCTTCTTGAGTTTAATGGAGTGTAGGGCTTCATGGGAAGAGCCAATAACATCCTGGATGTGTCTATGGTGGAGGAAAGCAAATTGCTCCTGGGAGATGTGGTTGGATAAGATGGGCTTTATATGGTTGGCTATGATTTTGGAAATAATTTTGTATAGGAAGTTACAAAGAGAGATAGGTCAGAAGTCATTGAAAGAGGCTGGTGAGTTGTATTTAGGGATTAGAGCCAAGTAGGTGAAGTTTAGGGGAGGATGGATTTGCCCAGTAGTCCTACTTTCTTCAATGACCGCCAGTAGGTCCTGTCCGAAAAGATCAAGAAATGCAGTGTAGAATTCAACCGGCCAGCCATCCGGACTAGGACTTTTATCCTTCTTGAACCATTTTAGGGTGCCCTCCAATTCCCCCATAGTGACAGGTTATAGTAGGTCTTCGACTTCATCCAGATTAACAAACCTTGGGAAGTCCGGCCAGATTAATGATATCCGGGAGGGTGATGGCTGCTGGGGCTGTGAACAGATTTTTGAAATGAGAATTCCCTAACCTGGCTAATTGAGGGTGGGTGGAGGCCCATCCAACTTGTTCATAAGGTAGCTTCCAAATAGTGTTAGAGGCCTTCCTACCATTGGCAAAATTGTGAAAAAACTTTGTGTTTCCATCACCGGCATGGAGCCATATAACTCTGCTTCTTAGCCTCCACAGTTCTTCCTTTTCAAGTAAGATCTTTGCCTTTTGAGTTTCTAGATTCATCAGTTTGAGATTTGTATCATTTGATAAGTAACCAAGCCCCTTTTCATCTGTGAGGTGGGTAATCTGCACTTCAATGTCCTTCAGGGTCTGTTCATCTCTCATTTTTTTCTTTTTTGACCATTCCTCTGTGACAGTCCTAAGCTTGTTTAGGCATCCATGAAAATCAGCAGCTACTCTCTACTCCCTGAGAGGGGGCTGTGCCCTCCAATAATCTGATCCCAGTTTGATGTATTCAGGGTCTTTTAGGTATCCAGAAAAGAATTTAAAGGGGGCACGAGGCTTTTTTGAAGGGCTAGAGATTTGTAGATATATGGGGAGGTGATCAGATAGTCCCCTAGTGCCAACCCATTGCCTGTAAAGAGGAAGGGAATGGAGGAGGTCTTCATGTATCAGAAAGCAATCCAGTCTCTGATCCAGGGCAACCTCTCCAGTCCTTCTGTTATGCCAAGTGGGCATTTACTTGTTCATGGGTACATCGATGAGTTTATAGGTATCTAGCAGTGTGCTCATCTGGTCTGATATAGGGTCAATCTGTGAGTGATGGCCCCATGATTCCTCCATCCCCAATGACAAATTTAAGTCTCCTCCGATGATGGTGGTGTTGGAA
>APFE030467170.1:233931-262626 GCA_000404065.3 Pinus taeda | reverse complement strand
CCACAATGGACTCCCCCCACTTCACAAGGTTCAGTCTGGCAGACTAACTGGCAAAGACCAACACAGCAGCCAGTAGGAAATATTCCTTTCCCTCAACCTATACTGCCAGCCTTACAGCAAAATCCCCAATCTAATCTGAGACCCCAACTCCCAGCCCAGCCCAATCCCAATCCAAATAACAGATCGGTCCAAGCACTCCAAATTTTAGAAACACCAGAAGAAGGACCCGATCTGAGGGAGTGCAATGATCTTCAGCTAAGATCTGGGCATATTATCCAAATAGAGGGAAATAAAACAGTTCAGATTGAAGATCAGTTACCTAGAGAACATCTGTCACAAGAAGAGGATGTAAATAGACAACAAACTCAGAATCAAGCAACTACATCCTCTCCCCCGTTCCCAGAACGTTTAGTCATACCCCGACCCATGCAGCAACCTAATTTCGACATTCTGGGAGAATTACAAAAATTGTACATAAAAATTCCATTCCTTCAGGCCATTCAAGACATCCCGATATACGCAAAAACTATTAAAGAATTGTGCATAAAAAGACCGAGAAGGAATATAATAGATAATCCAAGAGTTCAAGTAGTCGGTACTTTATCTAACTTATTATCAGGAAAGGAAACACCTATTAAGTATGAAGACCCAGGAAACCCAATAGTAACTGTTCAAATTTATGGTCAAACCTTAACCAATGCCTTAGTTGATCTTGGAGCTGCAATCAATATATTGACAACTGCTACTTGTCAAAAGCTAGGTATTAGAGTTGCAGAACCCACTTCAACTCTGCTAGAATTGGCTGATTGGTCTGTGGTTAGGCCGGAAGGCATACTGCATGACGTCATGGTTTCGGTTGACTCCTGGGAATACCCAACTGATTTTCTGATAATAAATCCTAAAACCTGACTTGATGGACATCCATTGATCTTAGGAAGACCTTGGCTCACTACTGTTGATGCCTATATCGGCTGTCGGCAAGGGAACATGATCATAACCAAGGGGGCGGATATCAAGAACTTAGTACTATATCCCCCAGCGCAGCCAAGTATCACAATAGTTAAAACTAATAGCCACCCTGTATCATATCTTACTGACAACATTAGATCTCCATTAACTATACAAGAAGCATTAGAGTTCAAAGACCAAACAGAAGATGATGCCATTAGAAATTTTATTAGTCAAACTGAACTCACATCTCGTACCCAGTGTCATATGATAAAAGCAGCATTTGATAACGAAGTAGAAGAGGAACCTCTGAAAGATGCACATGATCATGCAATCCCTGTCACTTCAGTTGCACATGGTAAAATTGTGGAAATTGAACCCGGAAAGACCTTAAACATTAACGCCGACCTTACACCTGAACAAGAAACAAAACTCATCCATATCTTAAGAAAATATAAAGAAGCATTTGCATGGGATTACCCTGATATGAAAGGAATTGATCCTCAATTGTGTACACACCACATCTACATAGAAAATGATGCAAGACCTGTTAGACAGCCTCAGAGAAGACTAAATCCTCATCTAAAAGAAGTATTAAAAGTTTAGCTTCAAAAACTTTTAGATGTTAACTTCATCTAGCCTATCTCTGATAGTAAATGGGTCTCCCCGCTTGTGGTGGTACCAAAAAAGAATGGGAAATGGAGAATCTGCGTAGACTACAGGGAGCTAAATAAGGCAACGCAGAAAGATCACTTTCCTCTCCCATTCATCGATCGAGTATTGGACACTTTGGCAGGGAGGAAATTCTTTTCTTTTCTCGACGGCTTCAGTGGGTATAACCAAATACAGATTGCCCCTGAAGATCAGGACAAAACTACTTTTACTTGTCTTTGGGGAACATTCGCCTATCGAGTTTTACCTTTTGGTTTATGTAATTCCCCTTCCACATTCCAAAGGGCTATCCTAAGCATTTTTGTAGATCTAATAAATGAAGGACTATAAGTATATATGGATGACTTTACTCCATATGGAGATGAGTTTGATCAAGCATTGGAGACACTAGAAAAAGTCCTACAACGTTGCATAACTACCAGACTTTGTTTAAGCCATGAAAAATGCTACATGATGATGACAGAAGGACTTATTTTAGGACACTATATTTCAGTAGCTGGCATTCAGGTAGACCCAGCCAAAATCCAAATACTTTTGCTTATTCCTACTCCTACTACTCAAACAGAGGTACGTAGCTTTCTTGGATTCTCTGGTTATTACAGAAGATTTATAGAACATTATTCACGTATTGCTGCATCATTGTATGCACTAACTGGTAATATTGATTTCCTTTGGACAGAAAAATGTGAACGTGCTTTCAACGACCTGAAAAAGCTCGTATCTACATCCCCAATCCTTCAGGGACCAAATTGGGATTTTCCATTCCAGATATCATCTGATGCCTCAGATACATCCATTGGAGCGGTCCTTGGACAGGAGGAGGATAGAAAACCATATGAAATTTATTACATTAGCAAAAATCTATCCCCTGCTGAATTAAATTATACTGTCACTGAAAAGGAATTTCTAGCTGTCATACATGCTATCAATAAATTCAGACATTACATCACTGGATATCCTGTTATCTTGTACACAGATCATTCTGCTATAAAATATTTAGCAAATAAGCCTGTCACAAATGGCAGAATAACTAGATGGCTGATTTTATTGTAGGAGTTTGATATTACAATCAAGGATCGACCCGAGAAAGAAAACCCAGTAGCTGATTTCCTCTCAAGAATGCCAAAACCAGTCGATGCAGCAACAGTTGAAGACCAGTTCCCAGATGAGCATCTCTTTGTTGTTGCTGTTCAAACACCCTGGTATGCTGATGTCGCCAATTACCTAGCAGTAGGTAAGTTACCAAAGCATCTAACCCCTAATGAGCGAAAATAGATTGTCCAGCGAAGTACCAGATTTTCCTGGATTGGGGGCTATTTGTTTCACACAAGGGCAGACATGCAAATCAGGAGATGCGTTAGACAAGATGAAATTTTTGATATATTGAAAGCATGCCATGACCAACCATGTGGTGGACATTTCGCTGATCGCAGGACTGCACATAAAGTATTACACACAGGGTATTATTGGCCCACAATTTTTAAAGATGCAAAGAAATTTGTCCAAGCATGTAACAGTTGCCAGAGAGCGGGACACCCTAATCACTCGGATGAGATGCCTTTGAAACCACAGTTAGTCATCGAACCATTTGAGTGTTAGGCTCTTGATTTCGTGGGACCAATCAACCCACCATCAAACCAAAAACCATACATTTTGGTGGCAACAGAATACGTCACCAAGTGGGTTGAAGCAGAGGCCTTGCCCAAAGCTACAGAAGAATCTGTTATACAGTTCCTACTCCATCTATTTGTGTGTTATGCCCTCCCTAGAGAGATAATTACAGATGGAGGGCCACAGTTTGTTGCGAATAGAATAGCGGCAACACTCAATAATTACCATGTCACCCACAGGCAAATGGGCAAGTAGAAAGCAGCAACAAGATAATAGAAACAATTCTAACAAAAACAGTTGCATCACATAGAGGCGATTAGGCTGCCAGACTACCTGAAGCACTGTGGGCTTATAGAACAACATGGAGAAGCACCACTGGTCACTCACCTTACCAGCTAATGTTCGGAAAACAACCTATCTTTCCTATAGAATTTGAAATCCAGACATTATGTACAACACAAGAAGTTGGTTTAGACTTAACCGAGGCACAAACTAATCGATTACAATAGATTAATGAGCTGGACAAAATTAGGCTCTCTGCACTTCAACACATTGCCCTGATACAGCAGCAGAGAGCTAAATGGCATGATGCTCTCATTAAAAACAAAGTCTTCCATGAAGGAGACTGGGCTCTTTTATATGACTCTAGATTTCAAGACTTCCCCGGGAAACTCCAGACTCGTTGGCTGGGACCATATGAAATTCAGAAAGTACATGACAATGGCACCCTTACACTGATTACTATTGATGGTTATGGGTATACCTTTAAGGCAAACGGCCATCGAGTCCGTCTTTATCGCAAACCACTTACTCGGGAGTCTTTCTGCCAACAACTACGCCAAGATTCAGATATGGAGATCTTACGGGAGGAAGACAAGTCTACTCCACCTGTAACTCACTAAGAAGTTTACTTTTCTTTACAATTTGTATATAACTGCTTGAATTATTTTTGTACATATTTTTGCAACATGTTTTGATTTTGTTGTTCAAAAGGAACAGCACTTGTGATTTTTGTTGTTCCTTTTCCAAAAGGAACAGCACTTGTGATTTTTGTTGTTCCTTTTCCAAAAGGAACAACACTTGTGATTTTTGCTGTTCCTTTTCCAAAAGGAACAGCACTTGTGATTTTTGTTGTTCCTTTTCCAAAAGGAACAGCACTTGTGATTTTTGCTGTTCCTTTTCCAAAAGGAACAACACTTGCGATTGTTGTTGTTCCTTTTTCAAAAAGAATAGCACTTGTGTGTTTTTGCTGTTTCCAAAAGGAACATCACTTTTTTATTTATGTCGGTCTCTTTCCAAAAAGAATGGTACTTGTTTGATTTTGCTGTTCCTTTTCAAAAAGGAACAGCACCGTTGATTTCCACTATTCCTTTCTCCAAAAGAACAGCATCTGTGAACTGTTGTTGTGCCATTCCTTGAAAGAAGCACTACTCATATGATTTGAAACATCTTGTTCCTTCTTAAGGATGCTTATTTCTAATGTTCTTTCGAGTCTTTTGGAATACAGCTATCCACTTAAGTGATGGAAACAAAAACACAGCATACGGAAATCAGTAAATCATAAATCGCTATCTTTATAAGAAACTGACCTGAATTGGCGAAAGGATGCAGGGAAAAGATATGCTTATTTATCATCTTTTGTTGCCATTGTTCTACTAAATCTGTTCTGATTGGTTATCTCTATCATGATGATTCTTTTTTTACCTACTTTGATTATCATTTGGCAATAAGATCAAAGGGTCTATACCTTTTTATTGGGATATCAAGACTTCTTCCACCATTCCTACTCTTAAGGAGTGTTGAACCACCCTTTGTGTATAAACAGGAAAGGCTCTCTATTAAAAGCAAGACAAAAGAAGGAAGCAAAACAGGGTTTCTAAAAATTGTCAAATTGCAGGATAGGTAGTCTCATTACGAGCTGGCCTACCATGATCATCAAGATGGAAGTGAAGTGGCATTCCCACTAGGGCCACCACACTTGGGAAATGGTCCAAAAGGTATATCAAAATAAATAACCCTTGGAACATGAGGTCTCACCACGAGCCGGCCTGCCCACTATTCACTCCTCCCTCGTGAATGGCATTATGACTAACTGGTTACAAGCCTGCATAGTGGCCTACAGTTTGACATTATATAACGCTTCCTAGCATACACAAGGACTATGGTTCCCCGGGTGAAATAAACAACTATGCCAAGGTTATGGACACCTGTCCGCAGCAGAGCACTGTTAATGGTATTGAATTCGTACTTTTACACCAATAGGTAAGGAGATTATATCCTCTTGATTCTTATGACGTGATAATTAACTATATAACTACCCAACCATATAGCGCATGACTATCTATTATCGCCAATCATTACGGAGCTAGTGACAATGACCGTGGAAGACTCGTTATTTATGGCAAATGTCTTATCCCCGAACTTCCATCAAATCACCGCAGTCCCTTACGTATTAAAAGCGATCTAACTTTCTACCTCAATTTCAGTAATAGGCTGTTTTTGCGAACATGGCATATTTCCATAAGTTGTTCCATAAAGACCTCGCGGCAGAACAGACGCTGCTCCTTTATTTGACGACTGGGACAGCCTATCACATTGCGGGGGGGGAGGTAACCTCATCATTCCCCAGAGCACATGTCAGTCCGTTATTCGAGAAAATTTTGTACTCGAGCACAGCAACGCCCAACGGTATGATCATTTGCTATTTTTGTTTTCTTCTGCATGAGTTGCTGTTCAAAGCTATTTCCATTGCATACGTCGTTGCATTTGAATTTGAACGAGGAATACGCCACCAGCTTCTCTGCGTTTCAAAAAACAGCTACTGTTCCTTTGAGAATTTGCAGTGAAACTATGGGAGGAAGGTCAGTCCGCCGAGAACCGCAAACATTGACTGTTTCGGCTACAGCCCGAAGAATCCTGAAGAGAGCAGGATGGTTGACCTATCTCAACCACCTGAAGGAGTCTAATGAAACAGTAGCGAAAGAATTTTTACAGAACCTACAGGAAGAATACTCCACAGTAAGAGGAAGGTGAATAGCAGTCACTGACGACATAATAGCAAGAGTCATGGGACTACCGGCCACGGGACCAGTATGGACAATAAAGAAGGAAAGGCTGCAGAAGATTTTGGAAATCTTTCAAGACGAGGGCCAGAATTTGACAATCCGAGGAAAGGGAGTGCTACCAGCAACGCTAGGAGAGCCATGGGTGGAAATGGAAAAAATCATCCAGAGCTACATCACTTGTGAAGGCAGAAAGGACGTGGTAAGACCACGACATCTTAAACTCCTAACTGTCTTAAAACAAAAATGTTCTGTGAATTTGCCTGCATTATTGAATTCACTATTGCATGATGTCGCACGAAATATGAAAGGGCACAACACGTAGAATCAATTGTTAGCCACCACGGATTAATTCGCTTGATAGTGAATTATAGTCTCACCCAGCAGAAGAGCAGCTGGGAAGAACTAATTGCTATTATCAATAAAGGGACGGCCACATCTGGACGCCCGAAAAAATGAAAACGAGTTGATAGCACACCCCAACGTTCAAAGAAACGAAAGCAGGACACTTGCACAAAAGTGTAATCTGAAAACCAACTTGAAAAACAACCCGAAAAGCAGAAACATGACGCTAGTACACCTAAACAACCAGAAAAATGTAGAAAGTCGGCAAGGCTCGCAGGGTTACAAGGAGGGCTAGAGAAGCCCCGGGAAGGTACGAGCCAAGCAATAGAAATCAAAGATGAGCAGTCTGTAGAGACAGAAACAGAGGAAGAAAGCAACGAGGAAGTAGAGCAAACTGCAGAGACAGAGGAAGAAACAGAGCAGTCTACAAAAACAGAAATGGAAGAAGAAGATGTCGAGGGAGAAGAACAGTCTGCAGAAATAGAAACGGAAGAAGAAGACGTCGAGGGAGAAGAGCAGTTTGAAGAGGCAAAAACAGAAGAAGAAGAAGAGGAGGTAGAGCAATCTGCAGGAAGAGAAGAAGAACAGGATGAGCAGACTGAAGAGGAAGGAGACAAGAAGAAAGAAGTTGAACAGTCCAAGCAGGAGGGAGGAATGGAACAGCAGGAAGGAAGCCCATTACAAGACCCATTAGGGGAAGATGAATTGGCCAACATTTTGGCCAATATGGGCGAATATGGTCAACCCCTGAGTCCATCCAACCTCCAGGCCGTAGAAGAAACCCAGGAGAAAGATGCACCCGAGGAATTGCATACAAAAGAAGCGGAAGTAGAAAATTTGTCCGTTCATAATGAAAAGATATTGGAAAATGCTGAGCAGGAACAACCCGTTCCTAGTCAGAAGGCACCAAAGGAAAGTCCGGAGGAAATAAGGGCAGAAGAGGAATCAGCCCAAGAAATAACAGAGCCAAGCAAGGTTCTTACCCCGGAACAGCCACCTCAAGGAGAAAATCAGGAAGCTAGCCACAGTCCAACCTACAGCGAGCAGCCTGTTGTTCTTTCTGAGGAGTTGATGGAAATAAGGGAATTACAAAGGGAAAAGCGGACATTGTTAAACATAATAGTCAGGCTTCACCAGTAGATTAGGATTCTAAAAGCAAGGAAAAAGGTGAAAAGGACCTCAGGAAGAAAAGGTTTGACCACACCAATAAGATCCCTTAACAGCAGGAGGCGGAGGACCAGAAGCCGTCCCACTGCTCAAAACCCTGACAAAAGCCAAACTGTTGTTCCAAATGAAGCTGAAAAACAAACTGTTGTTCCAATTGAAGCAGAAGAGAAGACTGTTGTTCCATTTGCAAAGGAACAGCAGTGGGCTGGAGTTCGTGTTAAAATTGAAAAGGATGATAAGATGATTCAGACATAGGCACCACCTTCGGGAGTAATAAGGGTTATGAACTCAAAGCAGCGCAATAAGAAATTTCAAGTAAAGCTCCCGGCCTCCACGGAGACATGGAAGAAGGACCCGAAAACAAGAATGCTTCACCAACATTTGAAGCAGACCTAGCAAGAAGCAGAAAAGCTCAGGGAGCAAATGGTCCCCCGAGAAAAATATGAAGAATTACAGCAGCAGCTAAGGAACGTCAACCTATCTGAAAGCCAAGCTTTCGAAGGATGGCGAAAGGAACAAGAGAAAGTTGCCAAGGTAACCCGTAGATTAGATGTAGTTATTAAACAGATGGATACCTTGTGTTCTCTATACAATGACGTCCTAGCATGTAGAGCCCCTGCCAAGAACTATGCCCTATTTCTAATGGAAAGGTACTTACAATTGAAAATAAAGGTTGTTAAGGCAAGTGCTCCCATAGAAATTAATACTATAAATGATTTTATAAATTGCTGTAAACATTATGGTGTAAAAGTGCAAAGGTTATTGTGTGAATTTTAACTACATAACCTTGTACTAGAACAAGAGACCGAGCTGAACCCTAGCCCTTTTGTTGGAGATATTCAATTGCAAGCATTTATTTCATTTGCAGTCAATCAAATTAAATGGCTTAAATCCTACAATGCTTTTCAGAGACAAGAAAATGGATTAGATCTATGGGTAAGAGCTGAGCCTAGAGACCCAGAACAGTTATGGAGGAGACATAAAAATCTCATGAGGGCTCCAGGAGTGATTGAAGCATTAGGACCCATGCATGAAGCAATCATTCGGCAGGGCCTTGAATTCTTTTCCTCCATTAAGGACCCTGCCGTTGAAGCAGCTAAATTTCGATATCGAGTATCTAATCTGAATATTCAGCTCAGAGAGCCCTTTAAGTATGAGAATTTTAAGCTTGCTGCTAACCGATTCCCCCTCTATGGCGAAATTGTTTTGAGGGCAGGGCCATCCTGGTTAGTTTATAGGTTCCGGAGTCCAATCATTTGGCATCCTGCACCTAGATACCATGCCTTGTATGAGATGCCCGAGGGCTAGACAAGCCATTTCTTTGATCATCTAATTTCACATCATGGATGTAGGGCCCCACAGGAGATTCCATCTCCAGCCTACTCCCTCACTGCTTTGCATGTCAACTACAATGTTTTCATGAGGCCATGAAAAAGCGTAAGCTGGGGGGTATGTGGAGTATCAAGGAAGGTATGTTCCGATGGTTATTTTAGTATCTTTTCATGAGAACTTAAAAGCCTTTTGCATTAGAAACTTACATAATGTTGAAGATTTATAACGAAACACGAGAGATTAATAGGAAACGTTGATAATTGTCATTCCTATGTGCAGGAGGAAGGAAAAACGGAAGGTGGCCATTCCAAGGAAAAAGACAAGGATGAGCTAACTGCTGTCCCTTTGACGGGAGACCACAAGCAACACAAATCAAAACGGATCAACCCAGGAAAGGAGCGGAGATACCAGCACGGAACAGAAAAGGAAAGAAGTAACGCAGGATTAACGAATCTGCGAATCCCTCAGGATCTAAGATCCTGAGGGATCGCTATTTTATTTATTTTCTGTGTCTAGATATCTCCGCCATCTTCCTTATATAAGGGATAGCACTGTTGGCTAGAGAGGGGACTGTTTTTATGTAATTTCTTTTAAGGAAGATCAAGACTATGATCTTTATATTCTATTGAAGACTTGAATTCCTGTAATTTTATTTCATGCCTTAATACAGACTTGGTTACTCTTTTATCTTTGAGCCTGGATCAATCTTAAGCGGTGTACCCCTGGAAGCTAAGGGCCCAGCCCTGGAGGACAATTGCTCTTGTACCATTACACTTGGTTTCTGTGTGGTTTGTTCATAGGCGTAATCTAGTAATCTGTTGTGTTTTATGAACGTTATATTACATGCTCTGTTATGATTAACTTGTTTAATGTTCCTGCAAATGAAAGCCTTATATTGACACTTTATCATGTTACCAATCCATTAAGTGTTGATTAATCTCTGCAGGATATTGTCACCCCATTACAGAGTTCATTGCGATTGTGCTTTAGCATTATAAAAGTTATCTTGAAAAAGTATGATTTCATATGATTATTGAATGTTGTTGTTTTCATCTTGAGATGCAATCGTATGCATTTATTTAGATCAATAACAGAAGTAGATTAAGCACGTTGTAATCGGTAGTGTTGTTCTATAGTATGTGTACATCTTTTAAGACTGAAGGATTGATGTTTCGATTGGAGTAATTAAATAGAGTTGCAGCTTGATGGACTTGGTTACTGCTTATTTCAACTGTTGTTCCATTTCCGAATTGCTACTCCATTTTAGTTGCTGTTCCATTTAGTTGCTGTTCCATTTTATTTGTTGTTCCATTTTAGTTGCTGTTCCATTTAGTTGCTATTCCATTTTATTTGTTGTTCCATTCTAGTTGTTGTTCCATTTCAGTTGTTGTTCCATTTCCATATTGCTAATTTTCTGTTTTATTTAGGACAGTCTCAGGCTGTAGTGAGCATCAGCATCTGCTATTTGGCTCCCAAACCTCTTATTTGCTCCCATCAGCTATGAAAGGGATGGGTTATTACTACTAAACCCTTGGCCGATGTGCTGTTCTATTTCATTGCTATTTCCTTTACTTGTCATTTCATTTATATTCATTAAGGACGATCTCAGGTTGTAGTGAGCCCCAGCATCTGCTACCTAGCTCCCAGACCTCGGATCTGTTCTCATCAGTTATGAAACGGATGGGTTATTGCTACCGAACCTTTGGCTGATGCAACGCTTGGTGTGATTTAGTCTTTTGAAGTAGCTAAGTTGTAGATACGCATTGATTTACTTTTGTAGCTTTTAAACAGCTGTACTACAAGCATTACTCTGACAAGTGCTAAGCCTCAGACTGAGACACTCTTTGAAATAACCAGACATTCCCGGATTGACATATTAATGTGAGGTAACTAGAGGTGAAAGAGACCCTTTTTATAGCTCTACAAATATCTCCACCATTCATCTCTCGTTCATCCTATTCGTCCATATATTCAAGTAAATCTCCTGCGATAAGATCTTTGTCGCTCATCTTCTATTTTTACTGTTCACTGATCGATCCAATAGTTCCTATCCATTGTTGCTTCATTATGTCCTCCCTTCACTCATTTTGATCTTCGATTGCTTTTCCACTCGACTCCTTCCTGAACTTTGTTATGCATATCATTTAAATGCTACCACTCCTGAGTTTCAATTTGGTTATTCAATCAGACTCTAACACTGTCTGGTCATCAAAAAAACCAAAAAAGTGAAAACAGATTTAGTCTAGTTTCCTTGCTTACACATTAGTTTGGTTTGATGCTCTTTACTTCTATAACTTAGATAGTAGCATTAGGTTAGTGTTGATTTAGCAATTTTTCTTAGCATAGCTATTTAAATGGTTAATTAGGATATGGTGTGATTTAGCATTACATGTTGTTTTCTTCATTACTACAGTAGAGTAGCTCTCTTAGAATAGATTTTCTCTTCTTCCATCAAAAGATCAAGCTTCTTTTGACTCTATAGAAGTCTGGCTTGGAACCCCTGGGGTCTCTTGCCAAATGAACAAGTGACAACATGCAGGACCTTCACTTCTATTTGTACATATAGCACTGTCACCTCCAAGTTTGTATGAACCCTGGGTTGATAAGTAAAGTTGGTAGCCCAGGAGTTGCAGCATCCTTGCTACAATATTGGCACTCATCAATAAGTCACAATTAACTCATACACACAATTTTGGAGTTCTCCAAGGGTGACATCATCATCAAAATGCATGTCTCTCCATGAAAGGTGCAACCAATAGGCCAAGGGATGTATCTTATTCCATAAGTAATGCTTCTCTACCCAAATGAGGTGCCACGTCACCAAAATAACCTTTATAAGCTCATGCATTCTCCAAAGGCTCATGCCATCATCAAGTGAGGTGCTAAGATGGTGTCAGATAATAAGGCATGATGTCATCATCGTAAAAGGTACATTTACCCCTCCAAAGGGTCTCAAGTGATGAACACCATCAATCACTATCAAGATAAGGGAAAGTTCCATAAAAAATGTATAATTCCAACTTGGGGGCATCCTTTTGCCATAGGGGTACACCAACTCTACAAGTCAACATCCTAACATCAAAAGTCAATGTCCAAGGTCTTGGGGCTTGAGGAGGGTCATATTATGTATGCTAAGTTCCCATTATGGCCAATTCTCCTCAAGGAGGCTCTAATATCCTCCTCCAATTGTTTGCATCATCATGGAATGTGGCTAAACATCCTCTACAAAGTTTTGGAGAAACATCATACCATCCCTTAAGGAATCTCAATTGAACTCGTAAGAATCATCTAAGAAATACTCAAAGAATCAAGTGAAATCAACATAATGAGTGCAAGAACCATAAATGAATAAAGGTGAACCATATTCAATGTCAAAGCCATCAAAATAATTCTCAGATGTATCAGCTTCAATTGTCCTACTAGCTTATGATTGTGATCAATTTAACACACTTAGGTGCTTCCAACCCTAAGGGGAGGGACATTTCCTAAGCCAACTCTTTCAAATGGTATGTGCAATTGAAAAGTGTGATGGCATGGGGTTTATTTCATGAACGTGTCATAGTCTTATACTAGGTTATGTAAAACAATTATCCATAAGCACCTTTATAGAGGGAGCTCTTAGCGCTTGAGTTACCTTCCATTGCCTTTGTTTTTCCAATCCCTCCACACTTTCCTTCTTATTTATCATTGATACAACTTGTTTAACGAGATTTATTGATTTATGAATTAATAATGATGATGCAAGCCTCCTTAAATAATGGGCAATTTATCCATTTATTAGGGTCGAGATGTTCACTAAGATTTCCTAATTTGATAGGCATGATATGCATGGATACTCTCGATAATGAATGGCTATATAAGAGTGGGTACAGCCCAAGCTATAGTTGGATTTTTTTTATTTTGCATCCCATGATTCCTCCCTTGGCCATCTTTAGAGCCTTGAGACCCATATCTTCATTTTTACGTTTTTTTGTGTAGGATACACAAATGAATCATTGATGAAACTACACATTCATATAGAGTTGACTATATCCAAATACGTAATTTAAAAATAATAATGTTGTTTACTATTTTGATATATTTTGCCTTGACCATTTTTAAAAAAAGTATACGATGCAACAATATAATCCAATTGAGATTTACAATCTAAAAATAAATAAAATTATTTGGTTATTTTATTATTCTCATATCATGCACTAATGCAAGAGCTTGTAATTTCATAATTTAAATTAACATTACCACAAAAAAATGCTTTCTCTAAAATTATACATATTTTTTAAGGAAAATATGTTATTTAAATTATTAAAAAAGACTTATGCATTATATTTTACATAAAAATGACATACTACTACTAGGAAAAATCATTTTTAATATAATCATATACTCATTCCCTTGGGCCCTTGGAGCTTATGCATCGAGTACAAAGAGCACATCATGAATATTATCTCTTTCAACATGAGGGGCGTTGGGGATGCCTTGAAATGTTCCACACTTGCTCATTTATTACGTTCCATTTCTTACCATTATCTTATTACAAGAAGCTATGGTTCTGAGTGTTAAATCAAAGGAATATTTTCACAAAATATTTCTTGGTTGGCACTTTGTTGCCATTGATGCTACAAACTTATCTGGTGGATCAATTTCTATATGGAACCTCTCTTTGGATAAATTCAAACATTTCCACACTTTTGCAGGTATCCTACTAACTGAATATATTACGGGATTATAGGAAAGAAAACACATTTCGAATATTTATGCCCCCTATGACAATAGAGAGGCATTCTTAACTAAATTAGATGCTTTCAAAATTATGAAAATTGGTTCCCTAATCATAGCATGAGATCTAAACCTTACTACATATAGGACAAAAATTTGTGGTCCCAAAGGAAAAATGGGCCCTTTGAAGGATTATTTCAGGGAACTATTTGACAAATGCTTCCTTATGGATATTGAGCTAACCCCACTCACTTCTACATGGTGTAATGACAGACTAGGGGTAGAAAATATAGCCAAAATCCTGGAAATATTCCTTATTGACGAGAATATGATTGAAAACCTTGGACATATCATCTCTTGGGATCACTCCCACATCATTTTACAATGCAAAGTCGAGAATATATGGTGAGGCCTTCCCTTCAAATTCAATCACTCTTGGTTGAAGGAACATGACTTCATACAAATGGTGCAATGCATATGGTTGTCTATGCAAAAGAATATGGGCTCATATTGGATGGATTATGTGAGCGAGAAACCAAGGAATCTAAAAATGGTTGTTAAAACTTGGGAGAGGAATAAAAAACAAGGATTTAGGGATGAATTGAATAACATTGAAAATGAGATGAAACTTTTATGTGATCTGGATAGTTATGACTTACTATCTGAAACATCCCAACAAAAGTTGCAGGATTTGGAGACCAAAAAAAGACACATCCTCTAGTTTCATGAAAAATCATGATGTCTAAAAAGCAGAGGAACTTGGATTGTTGCACAAGATAATAACACTAATTTATTTCACCATTTCGCTTCTAGCAAGAGGAAAATTTACTCAATCTAGGAAATTATGGATGACATGGGGAAAAAACACACAAATACTAATGGGATGCATTCTAAGGCTTTAAAATATTTTGGAGCATTATACAGGGCATGTCTAGGGGCAGATTTGGACAAACAAATCAAATTCCTCCATTCTTGTCCATAGATGTTTGATGAGGTCGATGACCACGTCCTAGGGAGACAAATCACTATGATGGAAATTGAACATTCCCTAAAGTCCTTTACATTGGAAAAATTCCTCGGGATGGACGACTAGACAATCAAACTTTTCATACATTTATTGGACATCATGGGCTTTATTTATGGATGATGGTGGAAGAAGTGAGGATCCATCAACACATTATGATATCTCTTAATTCCACTTTTATTGTAGTGATCCCTAAGACTTCAAAGTATACCACTTTCAAGGAATACATGCCCATATCACTATGCAACATATCCTACAAAATGATATCAAAATTCATTGCCTCTCGACTAAAGGACTGACTATCTTATCACATCTCCCTCAAACATATTGGGTTTCTCAAAAATAGGAGGAATCAAGTTCTTGTAGCATTTCGAAAAAGCCAGTAAAGGTTTTGTTATCACCTCCATTGAACCTCAGGTTGAAGGAAGGCAATGCCAGGGTAACCACAAACCACGCTTAGCCAAGTAGCTAGCCCTACTAGGCCGGGAGAGGGATCTCTCTATAAGGATCTCAACCAAGATGACTAGATCAGGAAAAGGATTTTAGGCTAGGTATGGTAGCACGAAGTTTTGACTAGATTTTGAAGAGGTTTTGCTGGATTGGGAGGATCTGGATAGTTTAGGGCTAGGTGATTAGGTCAAAATTGCAGGGTGTTCAATGGGGCAAGGTAGGCATAAGGTTTAGCACTCTAGGACTTGATGGCTGAGGTTTTTAAGACTGGTGAGAGGCTAGGAAGGGCAAGTGATTATCATGGATCCTTCCCAAACTGTAGAAAACATGAAATGGTGAATGTTTTCCCAAAGCAGAGTAGTGATGTAAACAATTCTGCCTATCAACTTGAAAGCATTCTCTTAGAAGAAATGAAATGATTAACGGAATAAAAAAAACAAACTAACATATGATCACAAGAGAAGAAACTTTACTAAATTACATACCACATGGATCCCATAAAAATAGTTGTAATTCTTATTAATCTCCTGCTAAACTGCTACAAAATAATGTACAATCAAGGTCTGAGCATCCAGCTGAGTCCAACCCTCTATAATGAGAAAGAATAAGAAGATATAGGCATTTTTTCAACGTCCTCCCATCCTTAGGGGTCGAATCCCTAAGATGAGGAGCTAATCTAACTAGCACTGAACAAGAAACAGGAATATAGGCATCTTAACAACTTGCCTCTAAAAGTGAAAAACTGATTCATTTGAGCTCAAATTAACTTTTAATCTAATTAATCTACCCTCTACTACTAATTATCCATAATATTTACAATCCAAGTCATCATTTACAATAGTAAAACAACCTCCATGAGAGAAAATCCATGAACACAATCAAAAAATGGAAAAATAGCCATCTTGTGCAAAATTTGCCCTACGCACAGTGCCACTTTCAAGTCCTTTTTGGAAGCCTTCACGGCATCCCAATTGAGCTCATGATAGCTCATTGGAAAGGTATTCAAGTCTAATTTCCAAAACACCTGGAATTTCTTCAGCTGAAGCTAATTCGACCCCTCAAAAGTTGATTCTCCCAAGACTACTTCTGTTTGTCCAAAAAGTGGTAGAAAGGTCATTTTTAGGGTGTTTTTTGACCTTTTGGTGGACCGGTTCTACCCCAAAAACTTAGCAAATCCATAGAGTGCATGTAATCATCGCTCTGAATCCAAAAATGTAATTCATTTTTCCATTGGGTGCCCCTAGGAAAGCACAGTGCCACCGCATTGAGCCAGATTCTCTGTGTGTGCAATTTCCAAAATTTGCAAAAAACAAAATCTTCTCCAAACCTGACCAAAATTTGTGAGCAGCACCACCATCAAGCATATTGATGAGCCAAGGAAGCTTCAACAAGCAACCTAATCCTATCCTCCTCTTTTTTGCCTTTTAGAGCCCGCCTTAGCCTAGCTTTCATCTTTTTGACCATCATGTTGAAAATTTTGTTTCGGGTCCTGTAATGGTAGGCCATGTGCCTGATGATCTGGTTGTACCTATTTGCCTATTGCAATAGAATTTCTAAGTGAAAATTTACTCTTTCAAGCCAAATCTCTCTATCACCCTCAATTTCCTTCTCAATTGGAGTCAAGGTGACCGGTGCCTCTTCCTCTTACATTGTTGACTTACCCTTGTCACCTTGTCTTTTTATCTTGAGAAGTTCCAGGTCCATGAGGACCTGCTTATCACTCAGTTGCTTGTTTTCTTGTTCCATATATGTGATGACATACTTGGCTCTCTCCAAATTTTCCATCAATGCTTGGATTTGAGCCTCTTTCTCCTGTATGATGATGTTCTCTATTGTTGCTTCATCCTGAGCCTCCAAGTCAATTGTCTCCATGCCATGATGAATATAATGTTTCTCTGGATCATCATGCTCTATCAAATAAAAATATCTCTCTTCTTCCTCATCGTCAAAACTTTCCTCTGACATCTTTTCTTTCCCTTTGTGCAGCTGCTGCACCTGTACCTGCGGTGTTGATGAAGAAAGCAAAGCCCCTTCCACATCATATGGAGCTAGCATTTGCCTATGAGTTGATGAAGAAGGAAAGGTCCCTTCCACATCTTGTGGAGAAAACATGTGCCTATCAGTTGCAAACAATCTCCTTGTGCCCCTTTGATATGTCTGCCTCCCTTATGTGGTTTTCTCTGATGCTGAGATTCATCTGTTATGCTTTCACTGCCATTGTTTTCCTCCTCCTCATAATCTATGTCCTCCGTGTCCATGTTGGTTGAGTTTTCAAGCCTTGAAACCCTAGAGAAGGTAATTGAGGAATTAATTATGGTGAATAGGGGTAGGGGAAGGGGAGGTAAGCTCATTAGGGTTTGATCTTATGAGTGAGCTTGTGAGAGTGCTAAGGAGGTTATGAGGGTTTTAGGAATTCGTTTTAGGAATTCGTTTTAGGGTTCGAGGGGGCAAGGGATAGATGGAAGTGTTTATTTGAAGGGATTAGAGTACATGGAATCAGTGGAATTTGAGGGAATTAGGATATGGGGAATGAGTGGAGGAGTGTATTTGGAACCTAGGGTTTGCAAATTTTTTACAAACAACTAACCACTTTAGAATCACAAACTGAATGCTAGAGGATAGAAGAAGGATGGTACTTACTTTTATGAGCGTCCAAAACAACAAAAATGGTTTTTAGATGATGGACTTTGAGTTTTGATGCTCGTCGGCCCTACACACAGCACGCCCTACAGGAGTGCAGTGCCACTCCTCAATGCGCAGCGCAGTGTAAAAATACACTGCAAAATTTCCCCAATGCACAGCGCCCTCCCTCAACGCATAGCACTTTTTGCAGGCCACGTTTGGAGGCCTTCCTTATGTCCAAATTGGGCATGGAATAGACCGTTGGAAATTTTGTCAAGTCTACTTTCCAGAACATCTTGAATTTTTCAATTTGGAGCTCATTTGTCCTATCAACAGCTCAATCTCCCAAGACTGGTCAAAATGTGAAGAATGAGGCTGCCAAAATGCAAAGTGTTGTTTTAGTCAATTTTTTTAGGTTGTACTCAACTCAAAATTTAGCTCATGATAGCTCATTGAAAGGCTCTCTATGTATAGTTATCATTTAACTCATCAAGCAAGTCTTTGGGACATTCCATCTAGGAGAAATTTTGATTTTACCAAGGTCACCCCAGAAGGGCAGCAACTCTCTTGTGGAAAATGATTTTTTGGACATTTCTCCCAAACCATGAGACCTGTGTAAAAAATGAAGGAGGTTGTTCTTCTTGAGTATATGATGGACAAAAACCTCTCTCACTTTTGTCAAATTCATCTTTTCTTTCTCAAAAACATCATTTGAATCAAACATATCCCGATGTGTGGAACAGGGGATTTGTAGAAATAAAGGGAAATGAAGAGGATGAGGGGCTTATAAATTCTTGAAAAAATTTTGGAAGTAGGGAGTAATGTTAGGAAGAAGAGGAAAGTTGAATTTCAAGGATTGAGTGAGGGGAAGGGGTCCAAAAGGGAAAAACACAAGCCTAACCTAGAAAAGTGTCAAATTGTAGCAATAGGCTAGGGTTTGTAGGAAAATGATGAATTTGAGGGATATTAGTGATGGTAAGTGTTTAAGAAGGTATATTAAGGACAGGGGAAGGTGTATGAGCATCATGATACAAGTTTTGTTGATGATTTTACCATCCAAGAAAAATTACCTTCAAAACCCTAGGAGAGGGAAATGAGCCTTACCTAAGCACAACTGAAGCACAAACAAGGTGTAAAATGACCCATTGGAACCTAAAATGATGATGACAACTCTTTGAATGATGGTAGACTCAGCTAAATGGTGACATGGACCAATACTTGGAAAACTTAGGAAGGAGTGAAAGCAATCCTAGACCTAATACCTAGTGACCAAATTTTACTCGAAGACTCACTGAAATGACAAAATTTGAGTTTGACACCCTAAGACCACTTTGTAAGAGCATGTTTGATCATTGGTGGAAGGCTACAAAGACTGACACTAACATTGGCTCCATTGGGAATGGTAGCTACTTGGAGGTGCCAAGAACACCATAGACCAAGTAGCCTTATCCATTG
Source organism: Pinus taeda (assembly GCA_000404065.3). Lineage (NCBI taxonomy): Eukaryota > Viridiplantae > Streptophyta > Pinopsida > Pinales > Pinaceae > Pinus > Pinus taeda. The sequence goes on along the minus strand of APFE030467170.1, from coordinate 243,222 downwards.
AGCATGGAGTAAAAAAAAAAAAAAACTCAATCTGAAATACATGACTGAACACTGATGACTTAAAAACACAAACTGACTTTTACTCAACTGAAAATTGACTCGATACTAAAACACAACTGACAAACTGGAAAAGATTCTCAAAATGGAGCTTATTCAATAAAACTTACTCTAATTGTTCCATTCATCACCTAATCAAGTGAAATGAAACAACCAATGCAACCAAGTAAGCATTCTGGTTGTTGTTTGAATTCTTTGCAAGTTTTTGTTTATGAGAAAGAAGAGAGAACTACTGAAATGCAACTCCCATGAAAACTTGTAAACAGATCCAAATTTTCCCAGATTGAATAATATGGATTCTCTATCTGACTCCAAAAATACTGCATAAGGATCTTGAAATTCATCTGCACTGGGACTTAGCCCATCCAATGGATTACTTTGCTTCTCCTCATACCATGAATGCAAACTTTCATCTGAGCTTTGTGACGAGACTCCTGCTGAAAATCAAAAAGAAACCGGTTGCCGGATCAAGTTTGTATCAATACTTTTTTCAAGCTCAAAGTTAGCTAATGGAGAAGGACTTTGATTGCATATATCATCCAACACATCAGCTATAGGATCGTGAAAAACTTGAAAATACTGTTGCAACCCATTTTCTATTGGTTCCAATGAGATTGCATGATTTTCTACAGGCTACTCATCCTTTGTTGAAGATATACTATGCAAATTTCCCTTCAAAAACTGAAATGATTGAAAACATAACAGTACGGAATCATCTTGAATCATTTGATCATATGTTCCATCTTCCAAGTCTTCATCTACAACCTAACATTCAATGGCATTCAAGGGCTGCGAATCTAGATATGAGAAGTCTTGAACAGGATTTCATTTCCCTCTAGATGGTCAAGATCAAAACTTATCGACGGTTGATTTTTGATTACACGAAAGTTGTCTCTGATGAACAGAAACAAAGTAAAACAAAGAGGCAAAGATCCTTCACTTAATTCAAAATTTTCTGCACTTTCCTCCTCACTTCCATAGCTGATATGCAATGACTGATCACCAAGCTGTTGAAAGTGAACTTCCTCCTTCCACAAACCAGCTGTTGATTTGTTTGCAAGACTAGCTTCTGTTTGGAGAACACAATCATCATCATACTGTTCAAACTTAGGCAAATCATCAGTATAAAACACATCATCAAGCATACATGTCAAATCAACAAATATCTCTTCTCCAAGATGATCTATAAAATAATCATTATCAGATCCATGAAAACTGGGATAAGAAAGAAAATGTTTTGGATCAGCCACTTGTTTTTTGTCATTCAGCGAGCCATGGTCTTGAACATCATACTCATTCCTTGTGGTGATCTTTTGCATCATCGCTTCCACTGCACTTACCAAAATTTCAAGCTTTACCTCTAAAGATGTCGATTCCTCTAGATCTATGTTCTTCATCCCTTCTTCCTTCAACTTTGCCCTTCTGATCAACAGATTAGCCTCTACATCTACTACATTGTTTTGCATCTCTTCAAGTGTTGCAAGGTTCCTTTCTCTCAGCTAAAACTCCATTTCTGGATCAAAGGCTTCCGGGTAGTGTAAAAGAGTGGATCCAGGAGGAGGCCTTATATTAGCAGGCATCGAAAAATAGACTTGGTTAAACCTGGAACAAAATTGTTGTACTATCTCCCCTGGTAGTCTTTTCAGCTGGTTATACTCTTCTAGAATCAAGAAAGGGTTCTGTCTGACCACCCACTTGTCGAGGAAAACTTTGACAAACTACTGGAAATCTGAGATTCTCACATCAGGCAGTGTTTTGAACCAACTCTTGACATTGCCTTGCAATGAAAGAGCAAAAATCCTAATACTGACATCCTCTTCATCAACTTCAAAAAGTTCAAGAAAAGACTCAAAATTCAGTACATGTCTCTCAGCAATGATGTTGTCACATTCACCATCAAATCTTGGTATATATAGGTAATGATTTTTAGGGAAAGCATGGGAGATAGGAGGTAAAATCAGAGGCTTGTATCTATCTAGAATTTTACAAGGTATAGGAGTATATACAAAAGATGTAGAATTATTCTTGATCTCTTGAGACTCATCAGTTTAAAGATGGTCATCATAAGATTCGAAAGAAGGTTCTTGATCAAGATCAAAGGCATGCGAATATTTTGTATTCACAATCCTCAAAGGGAAGGAATCACATGCAGGTCTGGGATATTTTCTCAAATACAGTATACTTTGTAAAGCCTTATTGACATTCTCAGGAAAAGAGAAGAAATAATTTATAACAAAGAAAATAATGTCTTGGATGAAATTCCAACTTGAATACCTAATCTTTCCATATTGTCCTTTCATGTTTCTGCTGGTTAGGTTCATCCTCCAGTGGAGTCCTTGGATATGATCTCAAAACTAATTTAGAGTTGCCAAGTGAATGATTTCAGCCTTCATGTGTCTGATCATTTTCCACCATAAACAATCAGATCTAGATTTAAACTTTGATGATATTTCCCAGGGAATAAGAAAACTTTCACTCTCTCCCCAATATGGTTGCCACTATGTTATCACCTGGATTGAACCTCAGGCTAAAGGAAGACAATGCCAAGGTAACCACAAACCACGCTTAGCCAAGTATCTATCCCTACTATGCCAGGAGAGGGCTCTCTCTGTAAGGATATCAGCCAAGATGACTGGATCAGGAAAAGGATTTTAGGCTAGGTATAGTAGCATGAAGTTTTGATTGGATTTTGAAGGGGTTTTGCTGGATCAGGAGGAGCTGGACAGTTTAGGGCTATGGAATTAGGTCAAAGTTGTAGGGTGTTCAATGGGGCAAGGTAGGCATAAGATTTAGTACTCTAGGGCTTGATGGGTGAGGTGTTTAAGACTGGTCAGAGGCTAGGAAGAGAATGTGATTATCATGGATCCTTCCCAAACTGTAGAAAACATGAAATGGTGAAAGTTTTCCTAAAGCAGAGCAGTGATGTAATGAATTTTGCCTATCAACTTGAAAGCATTCACTTAAAAGAAATGAAATTATTAACGGAATACAAAAAACATACTAACATATGATCACAAGAGAAGAAACTGTAATAAATTCCATACCACATGGATCCCATAAAAATTGATGCAATTCTTATTAATCTCCTACTAAACTACTACAAAATGATGTACAATCAAGGTCTGAGCATCTAGCTGAGTCCAACCCTATACAATGAGAAAGAAGAAGAAGATATAGGCATTGTTTCAACCTCCTCCCATCCTCAGGGGTAGAATCCCTAAGATGGGGAGCTAATCTAACCAACATTAACAAGAAACAGGAATATAGGCATCTTAACAACTTGCCTATAAAAGTGAAAAACTGATTCACTTGAGCTCAAACTGACTTTTAATCTAATGAATCTACCGTCTACTACTAATATCCATCATATTTACAATCCAAGTCATCATTTAAAATAGTAAAACAACCTCCATGAGAGAAAATCCATGAACACAGTCAAGAAATGGAAAAATAGCCATCCTGTGCAAAATTTGCCCTATGTGCAGCACCACTTTCAAGCCCTTTTTGGAAGCCTTCCTGGCATCCACATTGATCTCATGATAGCTCATTGGAAATATATTCTAGTCTAATTTCCAAAACACCTAGAATTTCTTCATTTGAAGCTCATTTGACCCCTCTCTCCCAAGACTACTTTTGTGTGTCCAAAAAGTGGCAGAAAGGTCATTTTTAAGGTCTTTTTTGACGTTTTGGTGGACCAGTTCTGCCCCAAAAACCTAGAAAATCCATAGAGTGCATGTAATCATCACTCTACATCCAAAAATGCAAGCCATTTGTCCATTGGGTGCCCCTAGGAAAAGCGCAGCACCGGTGGCACTGCGCATTGAGCCAAATTTTCAATGTGTGCAGTTTCCAAAATTTGCAAAAAATAAAATATTCTCCAAACCTAACCAAAATTGGTGAGCAGCACCACCATCAAGCATCTTGATGAGCCAAGGAAGCTTCAGCAAGAAACGTAAGCCTATCCTCCTCTTTTTTTCCCTTTAGAGCTCGCCTTAGCCTAACTTTCATCTTTTTGACCCTCATGTTGCAAATTTTGTTTTGGGTCCTGTAATGGTAGGCCATGTGTCTGATAATCTGGTTGTCCCTATTGGCCTTTTGCAACAGCTTTTCTAAGTGGAAATTGACTCTTTCAAGCCAAATCTCTCTATCACCCTCAATTTCCTTCTCAATTGGAGTCAAAGTGTTCGGTGCCTCTTCCTCTTGCATCGCTGACTTACCCTTGTCACCTTGTATTTTCATCTTGAGAATTTCTAGCTCCATGAGGACCTACTTATCACTTAGCTGCTTGTTTTCTTGTTCCAGATATGTGATGACATACTTGGCTCTCTCCAAATTGTCCATCAATGCTTGGATTTGAGCCTCTTTCTCATGTATGATGATGTTCTCTATTGTTGCTTCATCCTGAGCCTCCATGTCAATTTTCTCCATGTCATGATGAATATAATACTGCTCCAGCTCATCATGCTCTGTCAATCAAAATCTATCTCTTCCTCCTCATCATCAAAACTTTCCTCCAACATCTTTTCTTTCCCTTTGTGCAACTGTTGCACCTATACCTATTGGGTTGATGAAGAAAGCAAATCCCCTTCCACATCCTGTGGAGCTAGCATTTGCCTATGAGTTTATGAAGAAGGCAAGGTCCCTTCCACATCTTGTGGAGCAAAGCTTCAAACAATCTCCTTGTGCCCCTCTGACATTTCTACTACCCTTATGTGGTTTTCTCTAATGTTGAGGTTCATCTGCCATTCTTTCACTGCCATTGTTTTCCTCCTCCTCATAATCTTTGTCCTCTGTGTCCATGTTGATTGAGTTTTGAAGCCTTGAAACCCTAGAGAAGGTAATTGAGGAATGAGTTATGGTGAATAGGGGTAGGGGAAGGGGAGGTGAGCTCATTAGGGTTTGAGCTTATGAGTGAGCTTGTGAGAGTGCTAAAGAGGTTATGAGGGTTTTAGGAATTTGTTTTAGGGTTTGAGGGGGAAAGGGATAGATGGAAGAGTTTATTTGAGGGGATTAGAGTATATGGAATCAATGGAATTTGAGGGAATTAGGATATGGGGAATGAGTGGAGGAGTGTATTTCAAACCTAGGTTTTGCAAATGTTTTACAAACAACTAACCACTTTAGAATCACAAACTGAATGCCGAAGGATAGAAGAAGGAAGGTACTTACTTTTCTGAGGGTCCAAAACAGAAAAAATGGTTTTTGGATGATGGACTGTGAGTTTTTATTCTTGCTGACCCTATGCGCAGTGCACCCTATAGGAGCGCAGCGCCACTTCTAAATGCACAGTGCAGTGTAAAAATACACTACAAAATTTCCCCAACGCACAGCGTCCTCCCTCAACGCGTAGCACGTTTTTCAGGCCACATTTGGAGGCCTTCCTAGTGTCTAAATTGCGTATGGGATAGCTCATTGGAAATCTTGTCAAGTAAACTTTCCAGAACATCTTGAATTTTTCAATTTGGAGCTCATTTGCCCTGTCAAAAGCTCAATCCCCCAAGACTGGTCAAAATGTGAAGAATGAGGTTGCTAAAATGTAGAGTGTTGTTTCAGCCAACTTTTGGAGGTCTTCCTCAACTCCAAATTGAGCTCATGATAGCTCATTAGAAAATCTCTTTGTGTCTAGTTATCATTTGATGCATCATTCAAGTAATTTGGACATTCCATCTAGGAGAAAAAATTATTTTACCAAGGTCACTCCAGAAGGGCAACAACTCTCTTGTGGCAAATGATTGTTTCGACATTTCTCCCAAACCATGAAACCTGTGTAAAAACGGAAGGAGGTTTTTCTTCTGGAGTCTACGATGGACAAAATCCTCTCTCACTTTTGTCAAATTCATATTTTCTTGCTTAGAAACATCATTTGAATAAAACCTATCCCAATGTGTGGAACAGGGTATTTGTAGAAATAAAGGGAAATGAAGAGGATGAGGGGCTTATAAATTCTTGAGAAAATTTTGGGAAGTGGGGAGGAATGTTAGGAAGTAGGGGAAAGTGGAATTTCTAGGATTGAGTGAGGGGAAGGGGTCCAAAATGGAAAAACACTAGCCTAACCTAGAAAAGTGTCAAATTATAGCAATAGGCTAGGGTTTGTGGGAAAATGATGAATTTGAGGGGTATCAATGATGGGAAGTGTTTAAGAAGGTATATTAAGGATAGGGGAAGGTGTATGGGCATCAGGATACAAGTTTTGTTGATGATTTGACCATCCAACAAAAATTACCTTCAAAACCCTAGGAGAGGGAAATGAGCCTTACCTAAACACAACTGAAGCACAAACAAGGTGTAAAATGCTCCATTGGAACCTAGAATAATGATGACAAAACTTTGAATGATGGTACACTCAGCCGAATGGTGACATGGATGAATACTTGGAAAACTTAGGAAGGACTGAAAGCAATCCTAGACCTAATACCTAGTGACCAAATTTTACTCGAAGACTCACAGAAATGACAAAATTTGACTTTGACACCCTAAGACCACTTTGTAAGAGCATGTTTGATCGCTGGTGGAAAGCTGAAAAGACTGACACTAACAGGTTCTAAGATTAAAAAATCTCCCGATGATCAGATTTCTAATGTTCAGCTTCCATTCATCCAAGGGACCACTGATAAGATTGATTATATTCCTAAAAAGAATCATTTATATTCTACCTTCAAGCCCCTTAGTACCATTAAAAGCTCCCTTAGATCTGTTAAGGACCCTGTGAACCCTAAGAACATGAAAGGGTTTATTTAATCCCTTACTCTTGTGGGATTCCCTACATTGGGAAAATAGGTCGCTCCATTAACTTGAGGATTCAAGAACATGCAACAGACATTAAACACAATCATTCTCGTTCCTTGGTTATTGTTGAACATACGAAGAAAACTAAGCATCGTGTCTGCATTGAATATGCCAAGCTCACCGCGGGGATTGATCTTTTCCACCATAGGAAGTAAGGGAGGGCAGTGAAATTGAAAAACGGGCAAACAATCTCAACAAAGACGATGGTTGGACATTAAGTAAGGTTGGATTCCTACCCTCTCCTCCTAATTATTTAGCTTTCTCCCCATTCTTCCTCCTTGTTTTTTTAATATACATATATTTATATATAGTATAATATATATAATAATATATATTATAGCTATTTTATATTTGAAAATAGTATATATAGATATATAATATAAAATATAGGATAGTAATAACCATATATCTTCCTAAAGATACTTATTTGGTATTTTTTTTAAATATTTCCATTTAATTTTGATTGTTATTGTATCTCATTAAAATTAATTTATTTAAATTAACTATTTTAAATATTATTATCATTAATATTTAAAATATTTAAAATAGTTTTCCCTTTCATGCTTGCACTGTTTTTAGTCTTGTATTATAATTTATTTTATTAACCAGATATAATCATTTCTAAATTCCAAAATATTTTACCTAAATTATTTTTTATTTAAATATTTAAATAATTAATATTATTAATTATTATCTATTATCATGTTTATTTAAATATATTATTATTATCTGAAGTATTATTACTGTATTATATTATTGAATTACAAATTTATTATTATTATTATATTTTCCCTTCATGTTGACCATTTTTAGTCTTATTATTATAATATAATTATTTTATTTCTCTAAATTAACCATTTTTTCTGTGATTTTTCTATTCTAGCCATTAGTTTTCTTAACCTATTATTTTATTCTATTTTACTTATTTATTTATTTTTCTCTTCTTGACCAATTATCTTTAATATTTTATTAAATATTGACCTAGACTCTCTCTTAATGTTCTTATTTTGATTAAAATAATTTATAATTTATAACGGCTAATTCTAGAACATGGTGCATATTTGCTATTTAATCTTAAGGATAGATTGATTTTCCTCTTGGTCATAAGGATGAACCACATTAGAGGGTTCGAAACGTCGACCAACAAATAATGTTGATGTGATTAATCAAAAAGGAAATTTTAAAAATAGGATATAGGATGTTGTGGCCATAGTCCAAGAGAGTATTCTCTCAATCAAGGTGCAGAAACAAGAGGCCCTTTTTCTCAAACTTGATTTGCATAAAGCATATGACTGGGGTTTTCTTAGACTGCTTCATCATAAGATCTACCTCTCAACGAGTATGGTGGAATGGATAATGGCATGTGCTACCTTAGTTAACTATGTCATTCAGATCAATGGAGTGCCTTCTTCTAGGTTTCTTGAAGTTTGCGATAAGGTTATTCCCTTTCCCCATAACTTTTCCTTCTACTTATTGATGCACTGAGTTGGGAAATGACTGATGTAAGACAAAAAGGATATTCCTTGGTGTAAAGGTTTACGAGAATACAATTATTTCTCATCTTATTTTCACTGTTGATGTCTTAATTATTGGGAAGTTTTCAATGGCATAGTTGTCTCATCTATATAGGGTTATCAATGACCTTGGGGAAGTCTTTGGTTTGTACATGAATTAGGAGAAGTCCTCCCTTATCTTTGCTTCATAAAAACATGATCAGGTCACATAAATCACTTCTATTTTCTTTGTCAACACAACAATTTTGGACAACAAATTTATATATCTCGGTTTCCATATGAAAGCTCAAAAATACCGAATAAGGGATTGGTTGTGGCTCATTCAGAAATTCGAATACTGAATAACTTCTTGGTCTCATTGTTGGCCATCTTTCGGTGGAAGATCAACCCTCACTATTTTTTTTCTTCAAAGTATATCAGTGTATTAGGTACATTGTTGGGCGCATCCCAACTTAGCTTAGATTTTGGTAAAGACTTTGCATTTTGTGGAGCGAAGTGTGGAGTAAAGAATGCAACAGAGCACGAAGTGGACCACGCAGTGGAGCTCCATGTGGAACGTGTAGCAAAGCAGTTGGAATATACCGCGCGGTATAAGAGTGTCGGAGTGGGTTGAATCCCCTCATTTTTGTAAAAAGAAAGTAATATTGTAAAATATGAATGGTTTTCAAACCACAGTAGCTTGTATTAGGGGAGTCCATGGTAGTTGGACCATGGTATTGTAACGATGAACCCTTGATATAATAGTATATATAGGGTAAACTAATAAGAAGAATCATCTTTATGGTGAAGATCTGTGTTTATGGTCGAATTATTGTGATCTATAGTTTGTGGCGAAGGAAAGGCTCTACAACAGAGTGCGCAGAGGCCTTAGTCTACAACTGAGTGCACAGATGACCTACAACTTAGTGTGCAAACCAAGAACTGTTTGTTGTAC